>SKCR01040900.1:0-88975 GCA_019454045.1 Zanthoxylum bungeanum | reverse complement strand
GCACGTCGCAACACCAAAAGATGATGAACACTAAAACTTCATTTTCTCAGTTCCGGAGTTTTCGGACCCCGATTTGGTCCCCATTTTTTCCTACAGACTCGTATCGAATATTTTCATTAAAATTCTTTAAAATATTTTAAAATACACCTATCCTTGATATTCTTGGGTTAGACTCACTTCCATCGTGCGAGGCACCGATCTGACCCTAGGGGTTTGACATCCGCCTCAACAGCCACCAGGTATAAAATATCGGGAATGATTTAAGGCCGCACTATACTCATCGTAATGTCTAATCTTAAACTTGTTTGGGTTCGAAATGGTCACTTACTTATGCCAATATATTATTTACGCTCGAATGAGATATCCCCACATCTTATCATGCTGTCAAATGCAAGTACATTTTATAAAGCACTCAAAGCGCAAGCACAGAAGTAAAGTGTGATAAATAAATGAAGCTTAAATGTACAAAATTTGAAATACATAAATGAAGCGACACTAACAAGATGACCAGAATGCTACACAGGCCATAACAATATTTATAAAACAATATACAACATGCTTTCAATAGGCCTGGCCTCAGAGAGGCCTGGCCAAACATGGCCTAAGATAGGCCGGATATAAAGTTCGATCTTCATGTTCGGCCGGATTTACGGGAAGTTTGGCTGAATGACTGTGTAGTCTAGAAATGCATAAATGCTCATACGTAATGACATATATAATATACGTGCATTATAACAATAAAAATAGTGAAATGACCATCCCTAGTAGTACTTGGCATTGTATCCCGAGTATGGACCATATTACCGTCCATTTGGAATCAGCTCTGGAACTTACGTCTGGGTTTCCATCCTATATACCACGGGGTCACAAGCCCAAATATAAATCAAGTTTGGCTGGACATATTTCATGTCTGGCCAGACTTATCACATAATTCATAATTCACATATTAAACAGAAGCATGCATATCATTTGATTTGAACAGTAAAATAGATACAAATAATAAATTAAGTACATGCGTATTAAAGTAACCATAAAACTATTGGAAATATATAATAGATAATGATGATTATGATTAACATATGAAATAACCAAGCATGCGATAAAATATAGAAAACAGTAAATCGATCGGATCTGTGTATATCTGATTGAATGTGTGTGCATGTTCGGTCGGATGTAGTGTACATTCGGTCGGAGATACTGTGTTCAAACCAGAATCTAAAATATGAAGAAATATTGAAAGGACGCCCTCGAGACTTACCTTTGTGTATGTTATGGCTCAGAAGACTCTCTGATCATCGGGTTGCTGCTTGAACGCTTGCTGGGAAATATGAAACTCCAAGGATAGGTTTTTTGACTCTCTCTGTTTTCCTCTATAAAGTGGTAGGTTTTCAGTATTCTTGCAGGGATTTCTCTTGGAAGATTCGAACCACCCCTTTGTGAGAGACAACGACCATTTTTATAATGTTAGGGAGGGGTTTGAAAAATGGAAGGGATAGGCAGGATCCCTTCCATCTCTCCTGTCTGTCCCAGGTGATTGGAAATATGTTTGTAGTTACATATCGAAACATGTCCGGCCAGATTTAGGGTTTGGGATATATATCCGCCACACTTAATTAGTCTCGTGATTCCACCTGTTTGAATTTTGCACGTGGGATGACAACATATGTCCGGGCGACCATATAATTTGAATTATATGCCCGGTCGGATACAATCAAATCCATAAACTTATGTAATTGTCATTTTTCTCAGTCACTGACAATTGTGTCATGTCCGACCGAATTTAGGATTTTCAAGGTACATTTGATCTGCTTTACTAGCTAGAAATAATGTTGGCCAGACATAAGTGATGTCCAGCAGGATTTTGGCTGTGTCCCTTGAAATTGATTTTGATGCTGACAATAGTGTTAGTAAATCAATCAACAAGTTGATGAAAGTAATTTACAATTGCACTTTAAAGATATCTCATCGTTGAGTGTAGGTAATTCAATCATATGTTGAATTTGGATGCTGACAATAATGCATGGATTTTGTATTTTGTATTTTGCGACTCTATCACAAAATATTGATGAAAGTAATTTGCATTCTTTCTGGTTTTATTATTTGGTATTATGTTTCAGAAAATATAATTTTTTACAAGTATTTTGTCCACAAAAAAAAAAATCAGGCGTTGCATGTATTGTCACTTTATTTTATTTTGATATACTTGACAAGAGATGCTAATTATTCCCATTTCTTATGCAACTCTTGACAACTCGGCTTTACTCATTCAGGTAAAAGCACTACAGCATGTACTTGTATGCAAGTGTGCTTTGCTTGAAGCAAAGAATATCGAAAATGAGGTTAGCTTTTATTTTATATGTATCGTGAGAATGTTGTGGACTTGATAGTCTATAAAAAAAAAAATGATGCCATATCATTCATCATGGTAATGAGAATAGTTTCCCGATAGACATCTTGATGCTAATGATGTGTCCATTAGCTTATTTGTGGTTGCTTCATAGCTCTTTATAATCTTGTGAGTAAAATGACATGTTTCTTTATATAACTCTTTTAGCTCTTTATTTTTGATTTTGTCCATGATATTCTACTGAATCTAAAGTCCTACTTGGGACTCTTGTAGGTGATGAAGATGTAAATAGAAATGAATCAAGCTGGAGCATGGATTGTTCTACAGTTGTGAGAATTAAAACAGTACACGTTTACTCTCCTATTTTAGAAGCAAAAAGTCAATTTTTCTACCAAGTAAGGATATGATTTTGCTCTGTCGTGGTTTGGGAATTTGCTAAAATCATAAATAGATGTTTTCTTTTTTGCTGTAATCACAATTAGATGTTTCAAGTATTAATTTTTTATTGTATGTGCTAATTTATTGTGATTATGGTTGTTTACATTTAAGAAAAAATAGATTGTTGACAGTTAATCAAGTTTTCCTCATTAATTTTTGGGTGAAGAAGGTTAGATAATCGTTTTGACATGATACTTTCTGCAAGTTTCTATTTTATATTCATTTATATACATTATGTTTTTTATGGGTGCATTCTTGAGTTCTTTCGAATATATAATAATTCTCACTAAATCATTTTTTTTTACTTGTCAGTTTTACAATAAAAGATCAAAATGAAGTGTGAATCGAGTAGAGCAACTACATATGATCCATAATTTAGTTGTATCATTTATTTTAATTGATTAAATTTATTTGTTAAATTAACAGTTTCATTTTGTATGAATTAATGAATTATTGGTTTGTTGTTTAACTTTCTTAGATTAGTGGATTGTTAATTTGTAGTAATTATTACTTTAGTATTTAGATTAACATGATTTAATATATGAAGTATTACTTTAATATTTATGCTAATTTTAAATTTCTTTAATTATTTTTTAATTGTGTATTATTGATTAAAATGATTTATATTGATATTACATCCTATAAAAATAATTAAATAATATTTCAGAAAAAAATAATCAAAATTTTCACTAAATATATAATTCCACTCAAATTTAAAATTTAAATATTCAAATTCAAATTACTGTGAATTATGACACTAATATGTTATAATTTAATGACATATTAGTGTCATTAATTTATTTTTTAATGACATGTGTGTTGGAGTTGGTGCTTGAAGCGCCAATCCGAATAATGTATTGTAAATTTTATTATTTATTAATAAAATAACTATATTTTCATTTCATACCTTATTAATGGTATTGCTATTATGCATATTAGATTGATGTATAAATATGCTAAGAATGACATCGACCTTAGAATAATTTTGTAATAATACTGGACACTAAGTGGTCCGACATAGAGATAATATTACTATTATAAACTATTCTTAAAGTAAATATTCCTAATCGTTGGTTTTGGAATACAATCGAATTCCTATAACCTAGAAGACTGACACATGTCGTATATTGGAATTGGAGTTCCAATGGTTTAACCCGATTTACCATGAGCTTTGGAAGTTCGTATAGACATGTTGCTATTGGTTGTCTCGAATACTGAATGACTCACAAGTGATTCCTAATTGTTGAAAGTACACACCACCGTCAATAGGAATCTCCTCGAGTCGAGTAGCATATGTAATCCTTTGACTATATGATCACATTGATTTTATGTGAGATCCTCCACATTTTGATGCCATGTATGTCAGAAACCTTTCATGGTATAACACCCTGGTAATTCTGACGATCACTATGTTTTAGGTGGCATAATCCATAATATAAATCATGTTCAAATGTGTATGTGCTCGTGGATTACCTTTCGAACATTTGATAAATCAATTGCAGTTCCGATACGAAATTTACTTTATGTTCTACTCCGTATAGCCCTTAGTATTTTGGGCCATAAATTTTTCATAAAACCTCATATTTTTATGAATTTTATATTGTCGGAGATCTAAGACCGAGATCTACAACTTCCTTGTTGAACAATTTTCTAAATTCGGAACTGAACAAGGTCAAAAATGCATCTAAAAAATTCAGATGAACAATACCTGAGGACTAATCTAGATAATTCTCAAAGTTTCTGATTTTTTTTTACCATTAAATCATTACACAAATCAGCCCTTAGTATAAATATGAGGCACTATTCATTCATCCCTAAAATTGGAAGAGAAGAATAAAATGTGAAGGGTGAAAGAAAGAAAGAAAGAAAGAAGGGAATCATTTTCTTACCAAATTTAAAGAGGAAGCAAATGCAAATTAACTCACAACAAGCTAGGAAGGGGAATGGCAAGCTTAGAAGACTTGATTGCTAAAGGAAATCAAGTGAGTTGAGGTAAGGAAATCTTGACCCAAAACTTGGATTCTGGAGTTGTGATGAAATGATGCTATGTTAGTGTTGTTGGCATACTAGTGATTGCATCAAGGTGCATAGTGAACTAAGATATTGATTTTATTAAGAAATGCCCAAAATTATGAAATCCTAGATATTGAGCTAAATTAAGATTTATGAGATTAGAGGGTTGCATTGATGATGAAATGTTGGTATAACATGTATGGATGTTGAAGTTTAAAGAAATGTTTGTGTGAAGGTTATAGTGTGGAGGTGTTGGAATTGCATTTGGGAATTGACAGTGGAGAGTCGAATGTTGGCCTGTAATCAGGTGAGCATCGCAACGCTGAATTTAGAGATGCCTTATGTTTCAGATTTGGTCGTGAGGGCGTCGTGACGCTATAGTA
The DNA here is from genome assembly GCA_019454045.1 of Zanthoxylum bungeanum. NCBI lineage: Eukaryota > Viridiplantae > Streptophyta > Magnoliopsida > Sapindales > Rutaceae > Zanthoxylum > Zanthoxylum bungeanum. The sequence continues at coordinate 83,794 of SKCR01040900.1, read as the reverse complement.
GCTGATCGGTGAAATCACTCACGTAACGCAAGCGCACGTATCTCTCAAGTAGTATAAAATGTATCGATCCCACGAGGAATTAATACCTAAGTTATTAATTTATGAAGCCAAATGTTTACGAGTATCTAATAGATTGGTTGTTTGATTGGATGGATGGTGAATTTAAACATAAAACAAGTTAATAAAATAGTGTGAAGTAGATGAAAGGGAAATCAATATTATTAAACTATTTAGGGTTGTGAATTCTTCCAATATCTTTTAAAGATGAAGTGGTTATCTCATGTTTGTGTAATATATCGGTTTATTAACCTGGAACACGAATTTATGTAAAAATCTCTGACGATGGTCAGATGCAAATACCCAAATAACCCAATTAATCATATGTATATGTCAACCAAGTTACCTGAATTCATTAAGATTAAGTTCCAATTGTGACTACCCCGCTCGACTGGTATATGTCTATCTTGGAAGGAAATCTATTAAGGGGTATCTAATCTTTAAGGGAGATCGTGGGCTATTAAGTCTAAGACTGAAACCTAAAATCCCTTCGTCAAGTTGATTTTAAGTTTACCAGATCAATCTTATTAATGGCCAGTTAACAAGAAGCATTAAGCTTAAGACTTAATAAATAAACCTTTATATTACCCAAGACACAAAATAACCCATTATAAACCGGTGATATTAGAATTCATCACAACCCCAGATAACGGGTTTAGTTACAACACATATATAGGACTAGTAAAAGCTTAAATAAAATAAATGACATAAAGAAGCTTGGAAATTAAAAAGGTAAATAAAGCAATAAAGAAAATTATGGGGGTTAGAGGATCAACTTTTATTACTTCTATTTTAGATATCTCTCATATTATAATTTATTAAATTGCATGATATTACCAACCGACCAAAGGCAGTATCCTAATTAAGTCAAATTAAGATTAATTCCAACCGACCATAAAGGCGGTATCCAATTTAGTCAGGGTAAAATCAATTTAATTAAGTCCAACCGACTATAAAGGCGGTATCCCATTAAGTCAGGTTTTAAATAGTTTATATATTATTATTAAGGGAGATTAATCTAAATATTAGTAATAAAAACTTAACCTTTCACCCCAACAGAGGGGAGTTACCTACTCATACTGAACAGTAAAAATAAAAACTGAAAAGTAAAGTAAAGAAAGTAGTATTGCGTAAAATTAAATACATAAAGCTGTAAATAAACAAACATTATACAATCTTCTTAGTATTATTAAGGAATTCCCTGAAGAATGTATGAATTTTCCTTCTGATTTCAGCTTCAATTTATAGGCAAATTTATGCCCCTCGCGTCGCGACGTAAAAGCACATGTGCGTCGCGGGTCACCACTCGTTCAACGCGATGATGACACGTGTCCGTCGACAAAATTATTGGCTCGGCATCGCGACGCAGAAAGTTATACACGTTACGATGCTACGTCAGTGATGACGTGTATTGTTGGCAGCATGGATGATGACACGTGTCCGGCGTATTTTAGCAAGATTGTTGTGATGTTGACACGTGACAGGCGCATGTTAGCAGTGCGCATGATAGTAAGTTTCTCTGATTTTGACACATGTCTGGTGCACGTTAGCGGCGCATGATAACAGTCGGCGTATTTTAACATACGGCTCTTTTAGCAGGAAATTTACATTTTGCCCCCTTTTTATCCGTTTTTCGATGTTTTGGCCCTGATTTGATTCTAGAGAGTCCTGTTGTATTATTTATCTATAAAATAACAAAAAAAACATCCAAATATTTACAAAACTCAAGAAACTATAAAAATATTAAGTAAAATGGACGGTAAATACTGATATATTTACCACTTATCAGTAGCGAGTCGCGACGGAAGTACAACGTCGTGACGCTCAACCCTGGCGTCGCGTCACGAAACATGAAATACTCCATATTTTACTATATTCGTATGAGGGTCGCGACGCGCAAGACTTGGAGTCGCGACGCCCAGTAAGAACAGTTTCATCACATTTTAATTTCATCTTATGATGTTAGAGGGCACACTAAGGGTTTCATATCAGCATACATATTCACACTACATCATGTCACAAGCATAATAAGTCATCTGGTGATAATAGTTTAGTTAAATCAAGAAGCTTAGATGAGTTCCTATACATGTCAGCGTAATTGTGGATGTTAAATAAATATCCTCAGTAATACGTTAGCTATCCCAACACGTATACAACATGCATGAGCATCCATTATATCCATGAACATGATTAACTTCTTAGTTTAAATATGCTAACCATACTCGAATACAGAACGAATTAGCTTTTTCGCAGGAGTCTCCCCGTCACATCCAGGATCAAGGGCAATAGAGATTAATCTGTGATTGGATATTTTATTCTCAAGTTGATATTTACTTATTTGTTTTTTAATTGAGACTTACTTTTAAGCCCATAGGGCTTTAGCCAAATTTATTTCTAGTTATATTATGAATGAGAATGTTTTAGAAAGTTTTGACTTTAAAAGTATGATTTTTATGATTTTTGGAGGCATGAGGGAAAAACCAACCTCAGATGTAACTTGGAATTGACGGATCCAGTAACATGTGCACATGTAGTTCAGAACTAGGGGGACAGTGATAGTAACGCCCCTATATCCTAGTTCAGGGCCAGGTTGCAGCACTGATTAGCGCTTTTGTCTCTAGTTCAGTGACTTGGGGGACGACGATACGTAATGCTCGAAGACACTAATTAGGCATATGGGGGGACGACGATACGTAACTCTCCCATACATTAGTTGTTTTTCCCAAATGAGATTTTCAGACACAACAACTTTACGAAAAAGTTTCAGAATGAATAATTTTATGAAAGAATTTTAGAGAGAATTCAGTTTTACGAAAAATCTCAGAGTTTTACATAGAGAGACGATTTCCAGAAAAAGTTTTGTAGAAAGATATTTATCTTCAAATAAAATAGAGTTTTCAGAAAAAGAGTAGTTTCCTTGTAAAACAAGATGATTTCATTTTCAGCAGATAAATATTTTATAAAGCATCACAGTTCCCATTTTAAACTGTTCACTCACAAGGTCGTTCAAACGATCTAACCCCCTCACTCCCAGTGTTTTCTGTTTTGCAGGTTTACTCGGAGGACGAGCTTGAGATGATGGATACTGATGGCAGCCACTAGGGTTATTGGTCCATTCATCAGTCAAGGTCTGGGATATATGGTTCAGTTAGTGTTGTAATAGTTTCAAGTTATGTAAGAGTTGTATGAGTTATTATTAGAAGATGTCAGAGTTAAAGTTACCAGAGTTTTGCATAGCACATTCAGAGTTGTATAGAACATAGATTATTTAATTAATTTAAGTTGGGAAGTTATCCTCCAATATAAGTGTGTGACTTGTGATTGTCAAATAACAAGAAAAACAATAGAGTTTAGCTAGACAGTCAGTTAATTAGAGGCTGAGGGTGATATGGTGACCTATTGCATGGCGGTAGTATCTCCGAGAGGGGGATGTTACACATGGTCTGGCCTCTAGATGTTCGTTGGGTGTGGACTGGTGCACTCGTTAATCAAGTTTGAATCAAGATTGGATCCATCAGACCGTATATATACCATAAGGGGTTTAGGTATCCATGTAAGTAAGTCACGATTCTTAAAACTTTGGTCAAAGTCGATCACCTAGGGTGGATCGCATATATCAGAAATGGTTTCTGATTAGTTGTAAAGAATTATGGACATGTCAACATGAGATGTGCGCCTCGGAAACTTGACGGTGTATTCTAAGTTTCCTAAGCACAACTCGGATAGCCTACGACATAGGGATTGATAAACATATGTGATGACCTCGACTTATATAGTTCAGAAATGTCATTCGTGTTCTTCGCGAATGCGTAAATATAAGCTAGGCTTATATGACAAACGTGTCTGAACTTAGAGAGTCCCAATATGAAGTGTACTCATTGAGCACTTGGGTAGCTGATTAATTTTGATAAAATATAATATTCGAAATAATAATTATCAACTAAGACAATCAATAGTTATTGGATAACATTGATTATTTACTTTGGCCTAATTGGATTAATTCCACAAGGGTTAATTGTAAATTCATAAATATCTCTACCATTTGAGGATATTTTGATAATTCCAAATAGGTAATTGTACGAGCCAAATTCGAGCCAATGGCATTTTCGTCTTTTCACCTTAAGCCATATATTAGGGATAGCCCAATCCCTCCAAGCAGTACCAAGGCCAAATTTAAGACATGTCCCAATTATCTTTTCGGGCCCGATTAAATTCCACATTGCAACCCTCCACCAGATCTCCCACCGAAAGGTGTCTCTTCATGATTAAATGCCCCATATAATTAGCAGCTACAAACACTGAAAGATAAATGTTTAACATGTTAGTAGGACCCACCAACATAAATACGATCCATATTCCAACTAATAGACTATTCCATAGTCTATAAAATGAAGAGGCTTAAGCATCTTTATTCTAAGTTAAGGATTTTAACTCTAAGAATAATAATTCTCACCGCAACCCCCAGAACCTCTGACCATCTATACTCTGGCCCACCGCCCTCATGGCAGCCTGCGGGGATCAAGGTAGCCTGAGACATTTCTCATCCTTCTATCATATTTATCACTCTTTTCCATTACTAACTTGAGCGTCGGAGTGACAATGGCACCCACCACACCGGTGGGTAGACTCTCCACGTTCACTTTACCTTTCTTTTGCAGGATCTCTAGTGCCCCTCTCTACAAATTATTGATTGTGGACTTGGGCGAAAACTGTGTCTACAATTTGGCAACCACCGTGGGGCCTTAGTGATTTATAGCAAGCAAATATCTCCCAATCTACGACCCTTGGCAATATAACTATTCATGGCATCAAGCAGTGAGCAGACACTAGATCATGTGGCCGCTCATTTGGCCATTCTTCAAGAATGGCTACGAGCTTTAGAGGAGGAAAACTCAGCCATGCGAAGCTCAAACACGAGCCTCCAAAAGCACTTGGAACAAATCTCTTATAATTCCAACAACACGAAGCTTCGGATTGCCCCAGCAGTTTTACCATTTGATCCAAGCTACTGGAGACATTCAATAATGTGGCAAGCGACAATCCTCAATCAGAAAACTATCCACTAATTCAAGAGAGAAGTCAACATATCTCCCCAACTGACCAAGCACAACAAATCGCCTCCACCATGTGCAAGGAAATAAAAGAGTTCAAAGAGGCAATTCTATCAAGCCTACCCGATGTCAAGCTACTAATGAGAAAGAGTCGAGCCGACACAATTTTAGACACTCTATTCTTAGAAATCGTCACTTCTCTAGGATTGTCATCTGGCCCATTTGTTCCATTCTTAATGAGAAATACATCATCTCCAATCAACGTATATGGACCATCACCTGGACAAATCTACATATTTCTTCCAGCGGACATGAGAATACCCTCATAATCCTCTAGCATACCCAATCAACCAAGAAGTATTCTCTAGGATTGTCATATATTCCAGACTACTTGGAGTGGTTGCCATCAACTCAAAACTACATATAAAGATCGTCATATTTTCCATACGATAAGGTGGATGGCCATCAAATTCAGACTGCATGAAATGATTGTCATCTTCTCTAGAATACATGGATGGATTACCATCTTCTCCATAGTACATGAAAGATTGTCATCTCCTTCAGATGACATGAAAGATTGTCATCTCCTCCAAACTACATGGAAATATTTTCATCTTGTCCAGACGACATTGATGGAATGTCATCTACTCCAGGCTACATGGAAGGATCATCATCTCTTCCAAACGACAGGAAATGATAAGTCATCTTCTCCAGTCGACATTGAATGATTGTTATATATTCTCCATATGACATGTAGGATTGTCATCTCCTTTATACTATATGAAAGATTGTCATCTCCTCCAGATGACATGGAAGATTTTTATCTCCTCCAAACGACATAAGAGGATAGTCATATTCTACATTCGACAATGTGGATCACCATCAACTTCAAACGACATGGATGAATTGTCATATCCTCCATACGACATGGATGAGGTGAATTCTTCTCCGAGCGACATGAAAGAATTGTTATATCCTCAAGATGATGTCAGATTTTCATCTTCTCCAGACTACATGGAAGGATTTCCATCTTCTTCAGACGATATGGATGAAATGCCATCTACTCTAGACTGCATGGAAGGATCATCATCTCTTCTATTCGACAAGAAAGAATAAGTCATCTTCTCCAGTTGACATGGAATGATTGTCATATATTCTCCGTATGACATGAATGGATTACCTTCAACTCTATACTACGTAGAAGGATTGTTATCTCCTTTATACGACATGGATGGATTATATTCTTCTCAGGCGACATGAAAGGATAGTCATATTCTCCACGCAACATGGATGAATTTCCATCAACTCCAGACTACATAGGAAAATTCTCATGGATCCTTATGAGGTCTAGTAGAGTGAAGACTTTTATAGACCTTTATCAGGTCCAGTCGACCATAGTGTCATGGACCTTTATCAGGTCTTGTAGAGTGAGGAGTGAAGATCCTCATGGACCTTCATTGAGTAGGTCTAGTCAACCGTAGAGTGAGAAGTGAAGACCCTCATGGACCTTATCAGGTCCAGTCGACCGTAGTCTCATGGACCTTCATAAGGTCCATTCGACCGTATTCTTATGTACCTTCATTTGCTATAATGGAGTGAAGAATCTCATGGACCTTTATCAGGTCTTGTAGAGTGAAGAGTGAAGATCATCATTGACCTTCATCAAGTTTAGTAGAGTGAAGATCCTCATAGACCTTCATTAGGTCTAGTCGACTGAAGCCTCATGGACATTCGTAAGGTCCAGTCGACCGTAGTTTCATGGACCTTTATCAGGTCTTGTAGAATGAGGAGTGAAGATTCTCATGGACCTTCATCAGGTTCAGTCTACTGTAGTCTCATGGACCTTTATCAATTCTTGTAAAGTGAAGAATGAATCATTGACCTTCATCAGGTCTAGTAGAGTGAAGATCCTCATGGACCTTCATTAGGTCCAGTCGACCGAAGCCTCATAGACCTTCATAAGGTCCAGTCGACCATAGTCTCACGAACCTTTATCAGGTCTTGTAGAGTGGGGAGTGAAGATCCTCATAGACCTTCATCGGGTCCAGTCGACTGTAGTCTCATGGACCTTTATCATATCTTATAAAGTGAATAATGAATACCCTCATGGACCTTCATCATGTCTAGTAAAGTGAAGATCCTCATAATCCTTCATTAGGTCCAATCGACCAAAGCCTCATAGACCTTCATAAGGTCCAATTGACCAAGTCTCATGGACCTTCATCAGGTCTAATAGAGTGAAGATCCTCATGGACCTTCTTTAGGTCAAGTCGACCTAAGCCTCTTGGACCTTCATAAGGTCCAATCGACCATAGTCTTATGGAGTCTTGTAGAGTAAAGAGTGAAGACCCTCATGGACCTTCATCAGGTCCAATCGACCGTAGACTAATGGACCTTCATCAGGTCAATTCGACCGTAGTCTCATAGACCTTCATCAAGTCTATTCGACTGTAGTCTCATGTACCTTCATTTGGTATAATGGAGTGAAGTCTCTCCTTGACCTTCATCAGGTATAGTGACGTGTAGTCTCTCATAGATGTTCATCAAGTCTGGTGGAGTGAAGGCTCCACTGGACCTTCATCAAGTCCAGTCGACCGTAGACTCCCTTAAACCTTCATCAGGTCTAGTGGAGTGAAGACCCTTATAGACCTTCATCAGGTCCAGTCGATCGTAAACTCCTTTGGACATTCATCGGGTCTAATGGAGTGAAGACCCTCATATACCTTCATTAGGTCCAGTCGATCGTAGCCTCCTAAATCTTCATCAGGTCTAGTCAACAGTAGTATCTTAAGACCTTTATTAGGTCTCGTAGACTAAATGATGAAGATCATCATAGACCTTCATGAACCTTCCTTAGATCCAGTCGACCATAGCCTCATGGACATTCATTAGGTCCAGTCGACCATAGTCTCATGAATCTCCATAAAGTCTAGTAAAATGAAGATCATCCTGGACTTTCAATAGGTCTAGTCGACCTAAGACTCATGGATCTTCATCAGGTCCAGTCGACCATAGTCCGTAGACTCCCTTGGACTTTCATCAAGTCAGTAGAATGAGGACAATTATGGACCTTCATTAGGTCTAGTGAAGTGGAGACCAGTTTATGAGCTTTATCAAATACGATAGACTAGGGACAATCTGAAAGGAAATAGCTATGATAACTTGGGGGAATAACATTCCTAAAAGATCAGTAAGACCATATATCCTAGCCGATATGCTCTCCAAATGACATGTATAAATGTTCTATTCCTTACCATGTTTGTGTTTTCAAGCTTCCAGGCAATGTTAGACGATATATATGGAGACCTGTATTGGACAATTATGACCCAAAGCATCACTATTTGTAAAAGACATTGTGGTTTTTGTACAAATTAACTATGTGACAATGGAAATTGCATTTTATCATTTTGTAATTAGATTACTTGTATATATATAAATGATAATAGTCCTTATGATTAGTTCCGGATTATAAGATATGAGACAATATCAATCCATAAAGGTTTAATCATTAAATATCCCTAGTCGTAGTATTATCGACACTGGACAATGATAATGCAGAATAGACTAGTATTGCACTTGTGTGTGTTATGGAAGCATAACAACATAGTTCTCATATATTTAAGTATTGGATACCTATGCAAGTGTGATAGGAGGTTGTGTTTACCGATGGTAGGGAAACAGCTTCGCTCTGGATAGACCCCGCAGAATCCCATTGGTAATATGACTATGTGTCTATGGGAATCCGCTTCAGGGTAGGTGTATTTGGTCTTAACCTGAGACTTGCCTCGCTAGTGCTTGCGACAATCAATACGCTTTGGTTTTGGTCATCCGAGACTTTAACAGGTTCTGTGTACGCCTCTTCTGGGTTTATTGAGAATTGTAGTGTATTGGGTGTGATGTCAAGACAAAAGTATCACTTCAGTCATATAGAGATTATGATCACGCATGGATACATAACCAGTTCTCTATTATGTTGCAACTATCGGGATAATATGACAAGGTCATGATTATCCGATCATAGAGACTAGTTGCTTATGATCCGATATATGCTTCGTACGGGGCATACACTATTCCAGCCCCAGGCCTTGCATGTGATATCATATACTGGATCGCAATACGCAATACTACGTATACTACGCCGGTTATAGATTATATATTCATTTAAGAATATTTCTAGAGAATTGGGTAGGCACGACGCTTTGCTAGAAGCCAATCATGTCTCGTAAATCGGTAAAAACGTGGTACGAAGGTACGCACGTGTTCGGATAGGCACGGCGCTCTACATTTAACTACCCTATCATCTAATTTCTGGAGAATTGGAGAATTGGGTAGGCACGACACTTTACATTTAACTGCCCTATCATCCAATTTGTTAGTTTGTGTGAGCTTGACATATGCGTCACATCCCCAAACTCTTAGATAACTAAGACTAGGACGTTTCCCAGACCATAACTCATATGGTGTTTGACTAACAGTCTTGGAAGGAACTTGGTTTAATAGTAGTGTTACAGTTTCTAAAGCAAGACCCTAAAATGAAAGAGGTAGATCCGTGCCTGGCATCATTGATCGGACCATATCTAATAATGTCTGATTTCTCTTTTCGGAGACCCCATTATGCTGTGGAGTTCCCGGAGGAGTCCACTGGGAAACAATGCCATTTTCTCTCAAGTAATCTTGAAATTCATTGCTTAAGTATTCACCACCTCGATCAGACCTTAGTGACTTAATACTTTTATTAAGCTGGTTTTCTACTTCAGCCTTGAAGTCTTTGAATTTCTCAAAGGCTTCAGATTTGTACCGCATAAGGTACACATACCCATATCACGAATGATCATCGATAAAGATAATGAAGTAAGAGAATCCACCTCTAGCGGTGACTGACATTGGTCCGCATACATCAGAGTGTATGAGTTCTAATGTCTCCGCTGCACGCTGTCATTTACCTTTGAAGGGTAATTTGGTCATTTTACCAAGTAAAAAAGACTCACAAGTTCCATAAGGTTTATATTTGAAGGGTTTGAAATACCCATCCTTATGTAGCTTAGTTAATCTTGTTTCATTGATATGACCTAAGCGACTGTGCCATAGAAGTGATTCATTGAGATTATTCGAGTTAACGTTGTATATATTAAAGGTTGAACATTCTTTGTTTGTTTGTAAGACATAGATACCATTATTCAAAATACCATCTCCATATTTTATTTCATTGAAATAAATAGAACATTCATTACAACTTATTAGGCATGAAAAGCCTTTATTACATAAAGAAGAAATTGAAATGATGTTCTTTACTATAGAAGGTACATAAACACAATCTTATAAGTCTAAAACTAAACAATTCGGCAAAACTAATGAATAAGTCCCCACGCACAATGCAGCCAGTTTTGCACCATTACCCATGCGTAAGTCAACCTCCCCATGACAGAGTCTCCTACTGTTTCTCAGGCCCTGCACATTGTTACACAATTGAGTCCCACAACCGGTGTCAAACACCCAAGTAGAAGGTTCAGAGTTTTGAGAATATAGTTGAATCATATGCAACATACCTGAAGCATTGAGATTCTTGGCCTCTTGGGCTTCCCTAGCTTCCTTAGCTTTCAAGGATCTGCAGTCTTTCTTCCAATGACCATTCTTTCCAAAAAATAAACATTTCCCCTTTCCCTTTTTCTTCTCCACCTTACCATTGGGATTTGGTGATCTGGAGCCTTGGCATTGTCCTTATTTTTCTTTGGGCCTCGTATATTCAGGTCCGTACCCGTAAGCATGACGAAGGTTTTAAGCTCCGGTTTCAAGTCATTCTCTGCTTGCTTTATCAGATTGTGCAATTCTGCTAAAGTAGTGTAGGCATTGCATTTTTGCATATAAGTCCCGATGATGAGTCTCGTATGGAGACACTACCTCTTTGATTGTGAAAGCCGCGGGAAACGGACGTCGGAAGGGCAAAGTTGGAAATTGGCATTTGGTCGGATTTAACTCGCTTGTTTCGCTTCGGGTTCGCTTGTTGGACCTCTATTTTAAAACACACCAAACCCATTAAATCACATCTCACAAATTAAATAATTAAAACATTTAAAATACATGTCACAAATTAAAACAAATTAAATTAAACTTAAATTAAATTAAATTAAATTAAATCACATTCACAAATTAAATTAAATTTAAATTAAATGAAATTAAATTAAATCAAATCAAAATAAATTCATTCATAATTTAATAATTCACTCACCAATTTAAAATTAAATCACTCACCAATTTTAAAATATTCCCCCACCAAAACTACAATCATTCTTTCCTTAAATAATTGAATTAAATCTATCCTTTTTTTAATTAATTGATTTTGTTTCCTATTAAAGTCATGCATAACCCTAATTCCCCTACCCTCTCACTTTAAAAATAACACAAACTAAACCCTAAGACTGGCTGGCCTATCTCTCTTTCTCTCTCGGCACTTCAACCAACAGATAGAAACCTAAACACTGATTCACTCATCACAGCCTGCCAACAACAAAAATAAACCCTCACGCAAATGGCCACCTAGCTCGGACAGACTAAAAATTCATAAGCAACTCACCTTCACAAATTGCACACGTAACCATAAGCCACTGACTTTCACAAATCGCCATTCACGTAACCTTTCAGCCTGCCACTCACAAAGTCACAACTTTCAAGCCTCATTCTTCACACCTTAAAAAACAATAGCCACCCAGCACGAACCAATAGAAAACGCAAGCAACCAAAACCCTAAGAAACCGTGAACCCTTCCAGCAAAAAAATACAAATAAACACAAACAAACAATAAATCGAAGCCCTCCATCGACAATAACAAATGCCCCATCCACCGATTACAAAAACAACTAAATAGCACGCTACAAATTACCACTTCACCCACTTCCATGCCATTAAAAACCACTTCAATAAATAAAGCAAACCGGCTAGCCATTCAGTCCACGCACGCCACATATTCGCCTCCCTAACGCACCTGCCATTAGCCCTTCACCCCTTCACGTTCACGTAAGCACATCACACACGGCTCACATATTAAAAGACACGTTGAAAGCATTCAAGAGGGGCAGCCACGAAACTAAGCTACAAAGCGACGAAAACTACCGCAAACCCTCCACTCATTAGCCCCTTTATCTTCACGAGACCACGCCAATTCCCCTCCATTGCCTTCACGCCCTAAACTACAACCAGCCCCCCCACGCCAATTGCCATATTGCCATCACGCCAAGCCTCACATTGTTAGCCAATTCACGCCTTACGAAAAGCCATAAATCAACACCAAACAGCCGCAAATCTGACCCTTAAAACTGTCCTTGAATCATCCCGAAAATAGTCCAGAAAACACACCCAAAAACTGCACAAAACAGTCCCCAAAAACTGCCTATGGAACCCTTCCAAAACTACAGTCCAAACCAGTCCAAATAACCGCCAAAACAGTCCATTAACACACCTGAAACAGTGACCAGAAAATTCACCGAAAACAGTAGCGAAACTGAGTGAAAATAGTGGCCCGAACATCAAACAGCGAGGAAAGACGTTGAGTCAGTGAATCAGAAAAGTAGCAGATCATTCACCCTTCTGACGGCCGTGTAACGCGCTTTCGTGAGACGACAAAAGAGGTTAGACCTGAGGGCACCTTTTTATTTATTACCTTTCGTTTATTTTTGTTTATTTTAATGTATTATCGCATGAGAGTCATTTGAGGTATGATGTGATTGTTGGACGATTGGAATATGTGTTCCCTTTGGTGGTATATATGATGGAAACCCGGACGTAAATTCCATAGCCGAATCCGAATGGACGGTAGTGCGGTTTGTACTCGGGATACAAAGCCACGTACCACTTAAGAGACACGTATTTCGTCTCATCCGAACTTGTATTTAAGCATGTGATAGTTTCTAGGTTGTTTTATTTATTATTCAAAGCATGGTTTAATTTAGTTCGTTATTTATTTTTTAAAAAGCATATTATGTTATTCTTTACGCATGTTATTTTGATTAGTTTACGGTATGTTTGAATAGTAATTCATATACGTTTATTTTATGGTTTAATATGCTCATTGCGTGAATGAATGGTGTTTGCCGTTTAAAGACTTACTTTCAAGCATGCAAACTTAGATTAGGAATCATTTTGACGCATGTATATTAGATCTAAGTACCCTTGAGCATGATTATTGAATAGATTCGGTTAGTTTATTGCAGAAATCATACCATCACAAGTTACATAAGTAAGGGACCATTCCGAACCAACGGTTTGAGGTCTTCCCTTGCGAGGGGTGAGTACGGCCTTAAATCTTTGTCCCAGTGCACACTGGGTGGCGACTCCATGTTATATCTCCGGTTTAGTTCACCCGTGGGACTATTCCGTACTCCCAACTAGGCCGCGAGCCTAGAACAGCGTCACCGATTTCTGTGTCCTACAGTCTGGCGACTCCACTGGGGATAAGAGAATTGGCCCCGAAATCATGTCTTGTGATGTGTATAATTTGTGCATTAGTTGACCTTTTCTATAGTGGGTTGAGGGAGTTCAATCAAAGGCATTGTCATAAACCCGCATGAGAACGATAGTTGTATATCCTATAGAAGTTGCCCCTTTATGCTTTTGATAACCACATGCATATTATATCTCATATGTCGTATGCATCTCATGCATACATGCATCATGTTAACCCCGTGTCTTAAAAGCCATCATAGATATTCGTTGGGTTAGAGAAGGAAAAAAGGATTTGTCAAGATGAGTTTAGCAAACGTGAATCAAGAAACAGAAAAGCTTACGGAAAGGATAGAAAGACCATTAGGAGGGGCCTTAAAAAAAATTAAGAAAAAAAAAAGAAGAAAAAAAAAGAAAAAAGAGAGAAAAAATTGTTTGTTTTTAGTCCTTGATAGTTAAACATAAGTCAAATGATGAAATTGATTGCTTTAGGGCGAAACCTTAGAAATGATAAACTCTTGACGTGCTTTTATCTGATACTTTGAGTGATTGATCTATGTTAGACTCGTAAGCACTTGATTATGTTTCTTAGCAGTGAAAACCTGAGTAGTTGGCAAAGTGACTAGTTGAAGAAATTGTAGGTTGGTAAATGACCGTTTGCTTAGATGTCTATCCTAATTTGCTTATGTTATGATGTGTGGTATGGTTGAAAATGAAAGAAAAATCTCTAAAGAAAAGAATTGAACCACATATAACCGATAAGCGTGAAGCTACCCATGGGCGAGTATTAGGACCACCATGAGGAGAAATGCTACCTTAAAGGGTAGGTGTGTTGAAAAAATGAAAAAAAAATGAAAAGAAAAAAAAAAGAAAAAATGAAGTTCAAAAGGAAAAGGAAAAAATGAGAGCCAAAGGAAAAGAGAGATAAAGCCATACCACATTGAGCACGAAAAAGCAATTGCGGAATATAATTGAGACATCTAGGTTGTTTGACCCACCGATCCCGATTTTTGAAACGAAATCATTGAGTTGGCTTGCTTAAGGATCAAGCTGTGAAAGAACCTTTGCACACACACATTTTGAGACTGGCATAGATCATTTATTCAAAAACTCAGATTTGAGTTGCATTGAGTGTTTTGAATGTTCTCTGATTTCATTACTGGGCATTCCTTGAGGACGATAATATGTATAACTATTGAGGACTATTTGTTGCATGTGATATAATATGATGATATGGAAGGCCCCACCATGTGGTTCATCTTGACCAAATGCAAACAATAGAGAACATAAAGCTAAATTAAGACTGGGAGCGACCAGTCTACCACCCCGTGAATAAGAAGAATAACAAGAAATTGAGCCATGAGACCAGAGAGAAGACTGAGCAATCACTTGGAGAACTGGGGGAAGACCTAACCCAGAGGAATAGGAAATTCATTCATGCATGCATGCATACACGTAACATATTTTGCATTCTTTTTTGTGTTTTTTTTTTGTTTTGTATTCACAGGTTTCAAAGAAGAAAAAGAGAAAGCGGCAAAGACAAGCCAACCAGAATCAGCAACATATGAGTAGTAGTTTTGGGGATGAGTCCCAGGGTTGAGGCCCAGACCAGTATCAGTTTAGGGCGAGGCCCATATCAGTATCAGTCTGGGGTGAGGCCCACATCAGTATCAATTTGAGGGCGAGACCCATATCAGTATCAGTCTAGGGCGAGGCCCATATCAGCATCAGTTTGGGGCGAGGCCCATATCAGTATCAGTTTGGGGGCGAGGCCCATATCAGTATCAGTTTGGGGGCGAGGCCCATATCAGTATCAGTTTAGGGCGAGGCCCATATCAACATCAGTCTGGGGACGAGGCCCACATCAGTATCAGCATAGGGGCGAGGCCCATATCAGTATCAGTATGGGGGCGAGGCCCACATCAGTATCAGTTTGGGGCGAGGCCCATATCAGTATCAGTCTGGGGGCGAGGCCCACATCAGTATCAGTTTGGGGCGAGGCCCATATTAGTATCAGTCTGGGGGCGAGGCCCACGTCAGCATCAATCTGGGGGCGAGTGATGAGTGGTATTTATATCACTATTTCCCACTCATTTAACCTAATATTTTGTATAGTTTCTTGGTTTTGTGAATATTTTGATGTGTTTTGTGTTATTTTGTAGATAAATAAAGTTTCAGGACATTCTGGAGGTGATTTGGGCCAAAACGGTGAAAATTGGACAAAAATGGTATTTTAGTAAATCCTGCGTCGCGACGCCATGACCTTCAGCGTCGCGACGCCTAACGTGCGCCGAACAGTGCTAACGTGCGCCGGGTCCATAAATTAGAATCTGAGAAAAGTTTGACTTTGCTAACGTGCGCCGTGCCACGTGTCACCATCACATCCAATCTGCTAACATGCACCGTGCAACGTGTCAGCATCCTACGGTGCCGATAGTCGTCATCGCCACGTGTGCCACGTGTCACTCCAGGTCATTTCCATGTCATCAGCCACATCAGCAAGTCAACAAGTCAACATTGCCACCTCACCGCCACGTCATCATCAACCAATCACAGCATGCCACGTGTCACAATCCTACTGTGCCGACAGTCTCTTTCCCATATGTCACCACGTCACCGCCACGTCAGCGCCACGTCAGCATCAATTATTGAGTATCTAATCCTTATCTAACACGTGGCGGATAAGAATCTCATCGACCAATCATAAGCCGCCACGTGTCACAATAATTGAAGTCCAACCACTCTGCCACGTGTCACCTTATCAGCTTATCCAGAATCTTCAAACCGGCGAACCAGAGCGTGCCACGTCGACAAAATCTGGCATAGCGACGCTGAAGGCCCAGGCGTCGCGACGCTGGAAGCCTAGCCTAGGCCTATAAATTGAGCTCGAGATTTCAGAATTCATTGTACCACTCTCTCTCTTCTATTCTCTGTAAAGAAGAGTTTCTCTCTCTAGTTTCTTTTAGTTTTTAGTTTTTTTTAGTTTTTAGTTTTGTAAATAATTTTAATTACGTTTGTTAATATAGTAATTTACTTTTTTACTTTTTACAGTTTTTACTATTTACCATTAGGAGGTAACTTCCCCAGCTAGGGTGAAAGGTAATTCTTTTACTGTTACTATTTAGATTAATCTCCCTTAAAAATAATATATTCACTATTTAAGATATTGACTTGAAAAGGATACCGCCAGTTTGGTCGGTTGGTAATTCATTTTAATCTGGTTTAAACCTGACTAATAAATGGTACCGCCAGATTGGTCGGTTGGTAATTTAATTTTGGTTCCGCCTTTATGGCTGGTTGGACTTAATTTGACTTAATCAGGATACCGCCTATATGGTCGGTTGGTAATATTATCATAAGTTTATATATTATTTTATGGGAGATATCTAAATTAGTAGTAATAAAAGTAATTCCTTTTACCTTAGCATTTTATTTTATTTTACTTTTCAGTTTTACTTTATGTCTTTTACTTTTCAGTATTTTTACTTTATGTCTTTTACTTTTAAGTTGTTACTAGCCCTAGTTATGTGTTAGTTATCTGGGGTTGTGATGAATTCTAATATCACCGGTTTATAGGGGTTATTTTATAGTTTGGGTAATTTAAAGGTTTACTTATTAAGTCTTAAGCTTAATACTTCTTGTTGTTTGATCACCAATAAGATTGATGTGGTAAATCTAAAATGAACTAGACATAGGGATTTTAGGTTTCAGCCTTAGACTTAATAGCCCACGATCTTCCTTGAGGATATATAACCCTTTAATATATTTCCTTACAGGATAGGAATATACCTGTCGGGCGGGGGTAGCCATAATTGGAACTTAAACTTAATGAATCCAGATAATTTGGTTGACATAGACATATGGTTCAATTGGGTTAAACTGGGTATTTGCGTCTGACCATCGACAGAGGCTTTTGCATAATTTAGTGTTCCAGGTTAGTAAACTGATTTATTATACAAACATAAAATAATCACTTCATCTTTTAAAAGATATTAGAAGGATTCACAACCCTAAATCTTTGTGTCTTTTGTTATTTTCCTTAGTATTTTCTTTTGTCTTTTATTTATTTATTTATTTTGTAAAACCACTTTCAACCAATCAAACAATCGTTATCTTCACCCTCAATTAGATATTTATAAATAAATAGATTCAATAATTAATAACAACAGTAGGAATTAAGTCCTTGTGGGATCGATATTTTTATACTACTTGAACGATACGTGCCCTTGCGTTATACGTGTGTGTTTACGCCGGACAAGTTTTTGGTGCCATTGCCGGGGACTTATTTTCTTGAGTTATTAATTTTGAAGCTATCTAATTTACTTGTATCTAATTTTCTTTATCTGTAATTTTTATTTCTTTATTGTATTTTCAGGTGATTGAAAAAAATGGAACATTATTGGGAGATTGAGAGATCACGTGCTTTACTAGAAGATACACCCCAAATCTGGGAGCAACAGTCCGGTTTTCTGAGGCCTATTATCCAGCCCAACAATTATCACTGGATGCCAGAACCAAGCAATACCATTTTTCTCAACAGAACGCAATGGGGAGATGTGACATATGTAATGGTAATCACCCTAGAGATTATTGCGAATACAACTACCATCCAGGGTGGCAGAGTTATCAAGATTCTTCTTGGTACGAAGAACCAACATATTTTACAGAACCACAATTTTCATCTTATCCACCATCTACTATGATTTCCATCAACAATCAGAACCATCAGAGGAAAATCAGTTGATTCACATGCTCAAAGATTGGCTCGAAGAACGGGAAGCTCAATTAGATGCACAAATTCAGAGACAATCAGAAATCCTTCAGAGGATGACAGATCAAATGAGACAATTAACAGAAAACCAGAACATCATACCTCAAGAAGCATTTTTAGATGACACTGATGAAACCTTCGAGTACCCAGAGATCCACAATGACACCTTAACAGGGGATGAGGCTGAGCAGTATCAAAAACCAGAGGTATCAGTTCAGGAGCCCAAACCGGCAAAGTCTCAATTTGACTTTTATTATTCAAATTCTGACGAGGATGAAGCTGATCTATTTGTACCAACTGTACCAACAACGGATGATCAAACTTTCAATCCTCAAAATGAAGATCTTGGAGCATGCTTTACCTTGATGTTTGAAGAAGATCTATCTGAACCATCCATTCCAGTCGTATCAGAGGATGAAAACCTAATGTCAGAAACATCTTTTCATCCTCAGGTTGACAATTTTGAAGCATGTATTTCACAAATGACAGATGAAGAGCTGAATACAAAAATTTTACAATACATCTGTGAAGAAAAGGTGGAACAAGAAGCAGAGCAAATGGAGGAGCAAATGTCTGACCTTAATAAAGATCCAGAGCATTCAAGAGAAACATCGCTGTTTTGGGGAGTACAAATCAAAGATATCACCCAGAAGCTTGACAGAATGGAACTCCCAAGCACCATATAAGACCTCCTGATTTTCTTTCTTTCTTTGCAGGAACCACTGGAACAACAAGGAGAAAAAAGGTGGCACGAGCACTGAATGGGACAAAACTCTTTTTGCCACCTTACCGTTGGAAGAGACCCTTCAAAAGCAACGCTCACGGGATTGTCTTTGATCTGACATCCAAAACGACATTGAAACCTCCTTGACATATGAATTTCAGTCACGTCTGTCTCAAGACGAAAAATTTAGCGCTAGCAGGGAGGCAACCCATGCAATTTGTTGTAATTTCTGTTTTATATTTTGTGTATACATGTTGTAGAATTTTTTAATTTTGTGTGTTATTTTTGTAGGGAAAAGCACAAACGGAGCATTTTTAGACAGAAGGGATGGTGTTTGGCAAAAATGAAAGCTAATTCATTAGCGATGGCTGAATAAAGAATGGATTCTTGAGACGTATCCTAATGAATTTATACTAAACGAGTGGCGTATTGCGTACACAATTCCGTTGCCTTAATTATTGCTTTGATTTGCTTTTCTGTTGTAATTATCTTTATTTTCGTAGACAGGATCCAGAATTTTTGACCTTTCACGATTCATTTTATTGTTTAGCTAATAAGCTTCCTCTGGAAGATACTAGTGCTATTATTACTCACCCGTTTCAGATACTATAAATTCAGCTCGTCATTGCACTTTGGAAGGCATCCTGATTTGAGAAAGAAATACATAAAAAAAAATGGAAGCCACTTCAAGAAGACGAGTTGAAAACATCTGTGTGTTTTGCGGTACTAGTGTTGGTACTAGGGCACAATACGTAGAGGCAGCACATGAATTGGGTCGAGTCTTAGCTGCAAGGATATGCACTTAATATATGGCGGAGGCAATCTTGGACTTATGGGGATCGTTTCAAAGGCTGTACAGGAAGGAGGCAGTCACGTTTTGGGAATCATCCCAAAACCTTTGGCAGAGGCAAATCTTATTGGATCATCAAATAGAGAGGAACTTATTGTGCCAGGTATGTCTGAACGACTGGTAGAAATGATTAAACGTGCTGATGCTTTTATCGCTTTGCCAAGTGGCTTGGGCACATTGGAGGAAATTTTTATAGTTCTATCTTGGACGAACCTGAACATACACCAGAAACCACTTGGACTATTTAACGTTGATGGATTTTATGATTTTCTTTGTGTGTTTCTTGATGATACCCAGAGAAATGGGTTCGTGTCAAAACCTTTAAAAGAACTCCTCTTCACTGCCAGAACTGCTCCGGATCTAATAGACCAAATCATAGCCTATGAACCACAAGTTGACCCTATCCTTTCAAAGATAAATTGGTCTGAGGACGATCGTGGTAAGAGGCGTCGGATTAATCTGGATCTTAACCTTTAATTTCCTGTAGATTTTCAGCTAACCAGGTACGACCTTCTTAACTCTCATTTTACTGTTTAAGACATTGGGGACAATGTCTCATTTAGGTTTGGGGGAGGGAATTATTTGATCAGTACTTTATTTTTAGTTTGTGTGTTGTTTTTAATTTTAGGCCAAAATTTTTCGAAAAATACAAAAACATTTGAAAAATTTTCAAAAAATTACAAAAATATTTTGTGTTTTTGTGTTTTTATTTTGACTAAAAATGTGAAATTGGTAAGAGATAGCTGAGTAAGAAGTTTCCACTCCTGAGACGTATCTCAAGCCTATTTTCGAAATAAGTTAATTTTTGTTTATTTCATTTTGAATTATTTAATTTGTGAATTCTCCTTAAAACGGACTAAAATGGATCTTCATATGCTCAGTTGACAGGTATTATTAACATATATAGTAACATACGGACATGAGTTAAAATTGAAAAGTACGTAATATTCAGTGCTATAGTTTAATTGGAGGAAGCATATCAAAAAAACAGTGGAGTAAAAAAAAAAAGTCTGAGATCCGAGTTATTAAGTCTGTAAGGGTGTTTTAACACCTAGTGCCCTAAAACCAACTGATTTGGGAGTCACTGGCCCAAAGCTCGCTACATGGATCAAAGATGCTGCAAAAATATATATATCTGAAATCTGAGTAATTAAGTCCGTAGGGGTGTCTTAACACTTGGTGCCCTAAAGCCAACTGGTTTGGGAGTCACCGACCCAACACTCGCTACATAGATGGAAGATATTGTATATAAATAAAAAAATAAAAGAAAAAATCAGAAAAATTATTCCATTGCTACCAAAAGGTGTGAAATCTGATAGAACTTTGGGACAAAAATATTACTCTCTTATCAACTGCACTTATGACTGTTGTGGGAAAAATGAGTTGATTAATATCTTTTTGGATGTGTATATGAAGAATGGTAAAAATAATCGGAGAATTTACTTATTCAGTAATTTAGAATAAAACAAAACAACTAGTAACTTGGAGTAGAAGTTTCACCTGATTAGTCACTAACTTCTTTATTCTCTTTTCGCTTGTCTTTTTGCTTTTGTGTGCATTAGTTTTAATACCTTTTTACTTTTGTAAAATGTTTGTAGGTATCATTGTTGTAAACCCTCACGAGACTGCAACTCGTCCACTAGGGACATTTAGGGGTTTAAAGGCTTGTTGCATACGCTAAATGCAACAGTGATCCCTACGGAAGTGGCTTAGTTAATTTATTATGTTATTTTATGTTTTGCTCGAGGACTAGCAAAATGTTAGGTTTGGGGGTGTGATGAGTGGTATTTATATCACTATTCCCACTCATTTAACCTAATATTTTGTATAGTTTCTTGGTTTTGTGAATATTTTGATGTGTTTTGTGTTATTTTGTAGATAAATAAAGTTTTAGGACATTCTGGAGGTGATTGGGCCAAAACAGTGTGAAAATTGGACAAAAATGGCATTTTAGTAAATCCCCGCGTCGCAACGCCAAGAGCCTCAGCGTCGTGACACATAACGTGCGTCGAACAGTGCTAACGTGCACCGGGTCCACAAATTAGAATGTGAGAAAAGTTTGACTTTGCTAACGTGCGCCGTGCCACGTGTCACTATCACAGCCGATCTGCTAACATGCGCCGTGTAACGTGTCATCATCCTATGGTGTCGACATTCAACATCACCACCTGTCACCCCCACATGTCATCCACGTCATCGCCATGTCAGCAGAAGACCGAGTCAACTTTGCCATGTCACCGCCACGTCATCATCAGCCAATCATAGCGCGCCACGTGTCATAATCCTACGGTGCCGACAATCGCCATCGCCACGTGTCGCCACATCATTGCCATGTCAGCTCAATCATTCAGCTCCCAGCCGCCTCTGCCACGTGTCACCTTATCACCTTATCCATTGCCACGTGTCGAGCTCTCTGTGTGACACGTCGCTAAACACGCGCGTCGCGACGCGAGCTGCACGTCGCGACGCATCACCACCACCGAGGCCTATAAATTCAGCTTATTCTTCAGATTTCAGATGTACCTTCCTCTTTGAATTCTCTGATGTAAATAAGGAGTTTGTATCTAGTTTTCCTTAAATTTCAGTTTTGTAAAAAAAATTTAGTTACTTTCTATGATAATAATTTACTTTCTTTAGTTTTTCAATTTTTACTTTTCAGCTATGAGGAAGTAACTTCCCCCTGCTAGGGTGAAATATAAAACTTTTATTAATGCTATTTAGATTAATCACCCTTAATTATAATATATTCATTATTTAAAATTTGACTTAACAAGGATACCGCTATATTGGTCGGTTGGTAATCAATTATAAACTGGTTTTAATTTGACTAAGCAAGAATACCGTCTTGTTGGTCGGTCGGTAATTTACCGCTTATATGGATGGTTTATGGACAAATATTGATACTGCCTTTATGGCAGGTCGGACTGAATTTGACTTAATCAGGTTACCGCCTATATGGCTGGTTGGTAATGTTATCACAAGTTAATATATTATATTAAGGGAGATATCTAAAATAGTAGTGGTAAAAGTAGATCCTTTAACCCCTACTATTTTATTTTATTGTAATTTTACTTTTCAGTATTTACTTTACCGCATTTACTTTTCAGTATTTACTTTGCCGCATTTACTTTTCAGCATTTTACTTTATGTCTTTTATTTTTTAAGTTTTTACTAGCCCTATTTATGTGTCGTCACTAAGTTAGTAATCTGGGGTTGTGATGAAATCCAATATCACCGGTTTATAAGGGGTTATTTTATAGTTTGGGTAATTTAAAGGTTTACTTATTAAGTCCTAAGCTTAATGCGTCTTGTTAACTGGCCATTAATAAGATTGATATGGTAAATCTATGATAAACTTGACAAAGAAATTTTAGGTTTCAGCCTTAGACTTAATAGCCCACGATCTTCATTGAGGATAGAAACCCTTTAATATATTTCCTTACAGGATAGACATATACTTGTCGGGCGGGGGTAGCCATAATTGGAACTTACACTTAATGAATTTAGGTAATTTGGTTGACATAGACATATGGTTCAGTTGGGTTAAACTGGGTATTTGCATCTGGCCATCGACATAGGCTTTTGCATAATTTCGTGTTCCATGTTAGTAAACCGATACATTACACAAACATTAAATAACCACTTCATCTTTAAAATGATATTGGAAGAGATCACAACCCTGGATAGTTTTATAAATTTGAATTTTCCTCAACCTACTTTTGCGCAATTTTATTCACTTGTTTTTAAATTTAAAGTCATCACTCAATCAATCAATCAATCTGTTAGATACTAGTAATCATTTGGCCTCATAAAAATTAATAGCTTAGGTTTTAAATCCTCGTGGGATCGATACTTTTTATACTACTTGAACGATACGTGTGCTTGCATATTACGGGTATGATTTCGCACCGGTCAGACTACATGTGCACACGATATATGTGCCCGTCAATTCCATATTTATGTCACGTTACAACTGAGGTGGGTTTCCCCCAAGCCTCGAAAATCATAAAACTCAAGCTTTTTTGAAAAAAAAAAAATCTTTCTAAAACATCATCAATTGTAAAGCAGTTGAAATCACACTTTGGCTAACACGCTATGTGCTTTAAAAATAAGTCTTATATCGAAAAAAAACTTAAACGAAATCAGTTGAGAAAAGGGTTCACTCACCTTTTTAGAATCTGGCTAACATTACTTTACTTTGGCGTAAGAGTTTGCGGTTCCTGTAATGATCTATAATTGGTAAACTTGATTAGAATAAAGGTCGAGGAATATATTTCGGAATTAGGCTAAGTTTCTTAATTCAATACATCTATAAACCTCAATATTGTCATAAGGCGTGTATATGTTTCGATATGAAACCTTTAGAGTGGTCTCTAATATTTAAAGTTGAACATGAAATGGAATGAATTTGTCACACTCGTCCCCTTAGGTAGGGTAGGGGTGAGACGGAGACGTGAAACAGATAAAGTTTCCCCTGTAAAATGGACTAATCCTCCAAATACAAAAGTAAAATCTAAACTGAAAAATATCCTCATATAAACTGGATCTCTATGATCCAACTCAAAATACTCATCCATGATAAAATGTAAAAAAAAAATCAACGTATCAAGGCTCATTGCCTATAACCAAATAACAATCCACATGAGGAAGACGTCTAAAACCTTAATCCTAAAAATATAACAAAAAATAGTCTAATGTTGGCATAATATTTCTCTACTAGCAGGAAATGATGATGAACAGCAGATGAAAAAGGAATGATCTACTAATCAGCTTAACCTGTAAAATATAAGGGAAGGGGTAAGCTCACGCTTAGTGCAATGGATCACAGCTTAGTGCCGTGGATAAACAAGTAAAAAAGCGGATCGAATAAGTCTTTCATAATACAAATAAATACATAAAGCTGTAAACTGATATATAAAACCATTTACTTGAAATAATTAATATCATTTCTCATAAATCTCATTCTGCATAAGAATACTCTGTAAAAATAAAGTCATTGATTCATCTATATGCACACTCGTGACAATACGGTAAAATGGCAATATGGGGCATCCCTACAGCAATAACTGGCATCCGAAGCAAAACTGGCAACATGAGATCTCGTCTCATGGAAAATCATCTAGCACGTATAAGTACACTGAGTGCCTCCTAGCATAAAAATCATTTCTAAAACACATGCTCGTATATCTCAAATCATACAAATTACTCATATATCACAAACTCATGATTTCAACAAAATCAATATTCGATCCATACTTTATAGAAAAATATAGACTTTCTAAAACTAAATAATTTAATGTATTACCTTGAAAATTCATTTAAGAAAACATACATACTATATATTTGGAGAACATTAATGTTATAAGTTTATCCACGCACCTGGTGAGCTGACTATAGAGAAAATATACTATATAGCAGAACTGTTTCTGCCAACGGTATCATGATCACCTAAAGAGACAAAAGAATTTATGATAATGAACATAATCCTAACTAGAATAGATGAAAGAATATGTAAGAAACGTGACTCAGTCGCTCTCATAATCCTAATGAAATTTCAGCAAAGTACCGTCTATAATACGGCCTTCCGTTATACAATCCATAATCAACAAACTCACATCCATATTTGATTCACAACATACACATCCATAAGTCAAATCAACATCACTAGTCCAATTCTCGGGCTTACAATAGCTTCCCGCAAAAAATCTTACTCTACCATATTCTCCGAGTAAAGTTTTTATTCACTTCCAACCATAAGGCAACCATTTAATAGTCGACGCAAGTAAATTCATCATACTTTAAAGTAAATTCCGTTCCGAAATACATAACATGCATAAACCAAATATAGCGATAAATTATATGAAAATCAAGATTCTGAGGTCCGTTACTGTTGGACAAAATGACCCATAGCGTCACTATTTGCACAGATCATTGTGTTTTTGTAGCAAATTAACTATGTGACAAGGAAATTGCACTCTCATCATTTGTGATTGGATCACCATAGATATATAAATGAAGAGAGGTCTCTGTGATTAGTTCCTGGACTGAGAATGATATGAGACAGTATCAATCCCCGAAGGATTAATCATTACTTATCCCTAGCCGGAGTATTATCGAGACTGGACATCGATAATGCGGAATAGGCTAGTATTGCACTTGTGTGCGTTGTGAGGGCACAACGGCATAGTTCTCATATATATAAGTATTGGATACTTATGCAAGTGCGATAGGAGGTCGTGTTTCACACGATGGTACGGGAAACAGCTTCGCTCTGGATAGACCCTTCGGAATCCCATTGGTATTATGACTATGTGTCTATGGGAGGCCGAAATCAAGGTAGGTGTGTATAGTCTTAACCTGAGACTTACATCGCTAATACTTACGATAATCGATAGACTTTGGTCTTGGTGGTACAGGGCTTTAACCGGTTCTGCGTACACCACTTCTGGGTTTATCAGAGAGTCGTAGTGTATTGGGTGTGATGTCGAGACGGAAGTATCACTTCAGTCATAGTGGAGATGATGTCACGCAGGATACGGTACTAGTGCTCTTGAGTGATGCGCATCCAATCGGGATATTGTGACTAGGTCATGAATATCCGATTATAGAGACTATGTTACCAGACATCTGATATGTGCTTCGGACGGGGTAGACACTTATCCAGCCCCAGCCCTAGCACGTGACTATCCGATACTGGGCCGATACACACAATACAATCGTATACTACGCTTGATAACAGATCTTAATATTCTTAAATGAATATGACCAGAGAATTTGGTAGACATCGTGCTTTGCTAGGAGCCGACCTTGTCTCGTAAATCGGTAGAATGTAGTACTTGGTACGTACGTGATTCGGATACACCGACGACCGTATTTACTGCCAACGTATCCGGAGATCTCATAGGTCGCTTCCCGATAATCCACCGATGACGCATAACTCGCACTCTTGAATAATCTGGGATTATATAGAAGAGAGAGAAAATTAATCTAGGTTTAATTACGGAGATATTTTATCTAGGATAAAATATCGTCTAGAGAGAGATAACGGTTAATTTGGAATTAATCGGTAAATTAATATATTCGATATATTAAACGAAATTAGATTTCGATGCGGAATTAAAATTAGATTTTAATTCGGGCGAACGAATTAATTTAGAATTAATTCGTTAGCGACATGAATAGTGAATTCGCTAGGCGTAATCATTTAATTACGACGCGACGGAAAAGTTCGCTAATTGAGAATTAGCGAACCCGAGCCCGAGTGTGATTGCGAGCGCATTCGTATTTCGAATTCAAGTACGGCATCGCAAGTCGCATCAAGCGTCAAATCAATCGTCACATCAAGCGTCAAATCAAAAGTCACTTTGAGTGATTGATTGATTGATTGATTGATTGATGGATTGATGCATTGACTTGCATCACATCACTTTATTAAAGTGACATGTAAATAGTTGATGTAAGTTGGTGTAATAGTGTTTGGAGGGAAAATCATTTACTTTTGGTTTTATTTAAATCAATTAAGTAATTGGTTTTATTATTTTTTCTTGGAAAATATATAAAGCTTTTTGGAAAAGCTTTTCATCACACATTACACAACTTTCTTCTCTCTCTTTTTCTCTCTTCAAACTCACGTCCAAATTGAGAAATACTCACTGGTTTTAGAAGCCAAAATGGCGTGAATAAGGGAAGCAAGAGTTGGGTTTTTGTGGCAAAAACCGCAAGTGCTAGCACACTACGAGATATGCGAAGGTGGTAGGGAGGTTCACCCATGAGCCGGGATCCGTCGGACGAGGCTTGGAGCTCCGTTTGTCATCTCAAAATTCTGTTTTTGAAGGCAGTGGACTGCTGCAGTTCACGCATGAAGCAGTGAGCATTTTGGGCTTCATTCGTCTCCAAATCGACTCAACCGATCGATGTGAGTATTCCGCTACCTCCTTTGATGTGTTCACACATGATTTTCATTGCTTGTTTGATCTTGGGACCTAGATAATAACCAACAGTTACTACTCGGAATGGTCAGGAAAGCACGGAGGAAGACTCGAGACGTCGGCGGCCATATTCTCTCTGGCGTGTAGGCCTCATGTGCCACTGCGCAAGGCACACATGAGTACCATGCACTAGCTGAAATCTAGATTTTCCAATGGCCGAACGTTCGTCTACCCTGCCTGGTTCCAATACCGCTGACGGTTCGTCAATCAGAGTTCTGGATCAACGGGAAATCTAAAAAAAACCATAAAACGCTCCTTACCAAAACATTTACGAAAATATGAAGTTTCCCGAGATGAAACCACCATCAAAATGATCATCTCGTCGAGATATATGTTTTCCCCAAAAGACCCGGTTGAAATCGGCTCCGGATCGGATGGATCGGGGCCAAAACTCTCTCTTTTTCTTCTTCTACTCTCTCTCTCCTGTTAATTCTTATGAAAAGGCTGCTAGAAGAATAAAAAGTGGCTCCAAAATTTTATAAACTAACATGGCAAATATCACTAGCCTCCTTCATCTTGCCTCTTATATCATTTTTAATTCAAACTTTTGCAACTACAATAATTTAGTCCATAAATTTCCACCCACCAAAATTAATAAATTAAAATATGGGTAAAATAAATTCGGGGTGTTACAACTCTCTCCCCCATAAAATAAATTTCATCCTCAAAATTCACATACTTGATGGTGGAAACAAGTGAGGGATACCCTAGCTTGGCCTATAGGTCTGCTAGTCTGACCACCTGGAGCAGCTCTACTCTGCGCACCTACACTTGTGTGAGCTCTAGAAGTCTGAATTGGAACCCCACTCTGACTATAAGTGCCACTGGAATTCTGAGCTGGAGGGATATATTTCTTCTGATTCTGTCCAGTGTTATCACTAGCATTAGGGCAATCTCTTCTCATGTGGCCCACTCTTCGCACAAAAAACAACCATTTGTACCCAATCTATACTCTCCATAATGATTCCTTCCACAAGTAGCACATGGTGGAAATCTCCTATCTCGAGCTTGGCTTTGCTGACAATTAGGAATCCCACTAGGTGGTGCTCTCACTGAACTTTGACTAACTGAAGATTGTTTCTGCGGCTGGCCAGGACTCATCTGATAACTACCACTGGGTCTTGAGTCAATCCCCTTCTTATTCTGACTTCTTTCCCCAAAGGATCAATGTTCTCTATTTCTCTTCCTCATCTGATAATCTAGCCCCCACTTGCCATTCTCTTTATGCAAACTCTGATTTTCTAGCATAATCGGCCATCTCTGTCAAACTGTTCATAGGAAACAACCTGATCCTAGATCTCAATTCTGCATTCATCCTGTTAAGAAAATGATCCATCTTACCTTGTTCATGGTCCTTCAAATGTGGAACAAACTGCACTAACTCATGGAAGAGAGTGTCATACTGATCTACGGTGCAGTTACTATGAGTCAACCTGTAGAATTCTCTCTTATTCTTATCCATAAAAGCTGAATTCATGTAATTTCCCGTGAATTCATTCTTGAACTTCTTCCAAGTCAACAGATCAGCCTCTGAGAATTTACCTCTTACACTCTTCCACCATTTATCAACATGCTCAGCCAAAAGTCGATATAAATGATGGTACTTCTGTTCATCTGTCAACCTCATCAACTCAAAAGCTTTCTCAACTCTGTCTAAGAAATTTCCAGCTACTATATGATCATTCTTCCCATCAAATTCAACAGCTTCATTTAGGAGTGTATATTAATCGGTTTTAACCGATTAACCAAACTGTTCCAACCAAATTTTTATAATGGTTCGGTTATTGTGATTAAATCGGTTTTTTCGGTTAAGATTTTTAACTTTTTCGGTTTTTCGGTTAAGGTTATGAGATTTGTATAACCGAACCGCCCAATTAAACAATTACAAACAATAATTTGACTTTATATATATTTTTAATCAAAATGAAAATAAAATTTTTACCTTCTGCCTCTACTGAGTGTAGTTGTAGACTGTTTTTTCATGAATTTAAATTTATTTTCTGTTGTTAAACACATATATGATTATCTTTTTGATGAATTTAAATTTGTAATAATGTGTTATTGTGAATTGTTATTTGTGGAGATTCTGGACTGGTTAATAACCGAATTAACTAAAATCGATTTAAAATAATGGATAAGTTGGTTAATGGTTATGTGCCATCATATGGTTAAATCGTTTAAATATTTACTTAACCAAATAATTTCGGTTTGGTTAAAAAATCAAGGATTAACTGACCGATGCACACCCATACCTCCATTATCTTTTACTCTTTTAGCAATATTATCCCCATTCACTATATGAGCTACCTGAGGTGAACCATCATCCCATACAGGATGGTAGAAATACGGATAAGTGTAATCACCATAAGGAACATTTGGAGGAGCATTAGGAGGAACACCTACTGGAGGAGGAGCATAATAAGGTGGAGGATAAAAACCCGTGGGAGGCGTAGGGTAAGCCTGATACGCTGGAGGAAATGGAGGATGCTGTGGAGGTGCTGGAATATTTCCCTGAGGTGCTGCAAGGGATGAAGGAATATCATTACTAGGAGGAAGATGCACAAGGGTACTATCTCCGAAAACTGAGGCAAGGGAATCTCCTACCTGAACAGGAATATGGTCCCCTTCAAAGGGTTCCCCGACATAAGAATTAATTGTTGGGGTTTTATAGGGGCAAAATTGGGTTAACACAGCGGAACGCGAAAAATCAGAAATTTTCGATTTCAAAATTTTTTCTCAGGTAATTAAAATAAACATATTTATTTTAATCACTCACTACTTAGAATTTGAAATTTTAACCCAAGAAATCAAATTTCTTCTTAATTGCCGATTGGCCCTTCAAAATTTGTATTTTGATCATTTTAGTCCTCAAATTATCAAATACGTATTTAAGTGATTCCAAATCAATCCCAAAATTATTTATACATGTCTAATACATCAAAATACAAATTGCAACACAAAATCCAAATTTTTGTACAATTGTCGAGAGCACCCAGCAAGTTTCAAGTTTGATCAATTTGGTCCAATTTGCTCAAAACAAGTCAAGATCAAATCCAATCAATCCCAAATTTAATATACATTATATATACATAAATATACATCACATATATGAAAAGCCCCAAATTTGGTAAGGGTTAAGAACCCTAATTTTATAATTTCTTCATTTGAAAAAATTACGCCAAATTAAATAAATTCTACACTTTAATTCAATTTTCACAACACCAAACAAGTATCACCACTTTGAAAAAACATAAGAACAATTCTAGGTCATCAATGAGTGGCCTAACAACTCTAGAATAGCAACATGATTATCAAATAATCAAAAGAGAGCTTTAGAACTAATTTCAAGCTTTCTTTATTATCATACTTGCTCACATCTTTCAAATAAGTTCCCAACCATTTAATCACATAATAAAAGTGTAGAGACAACATCCTCGCAACACATATTGAAGTTAAGAATGATAGAAACAATTTCTTATTTGGAGATAGTAAGAAATACTTACAAAACCTTGATATTTGGCTCAAGTTTTTCGTTCTTCTTGAACTTTGCTCTCAACTTTCTTTGTAATTGATTTTGGTAACTTGTTATTATGAAAAATAAAATTGAAACAAAGCTTATATGTTTTCCTTCAAATTTTCGGAAAAGAGAAGAAAATAAAATATCAAGCCTTTTCATTTTTATTTCAATTTAATAAATGATGAGTAATTAGTTAACTTGTTCTATTTGCTCACTTCAACATTTAATGAAATGCAACAAGTGTAACTAATAAACCTAAGCCATTTAAAAGGTAAATGATGACTAAAGATATTATTTACTTAATTAATTTAATCATATAACATTTATACAATTAAATAATTAAATACAAATATCTTAAATATTGTATTATATTTACATTAAATAATCAAAATATATATATTAATCATTTATATCAAATATCACAATTTGACATTTAATTAATGTGTATTTAATAAAATCACATATTAAATAAAAATATACATTAATTAAGAAAATGACCATTAGGTCCCTATGCAAGTATTTTTACGTTTAACAGTTAACCGACTTATAAATAATCAGTATTATTCAAAAAATTTGTCCTAGTGCTCTACGAGTATATTTCATTAGTGAGACTTTCTAGGTTCAGGCATATTCGTCATAAAATCCAATTCCGTGTCCATAATCTACCCACCCGTAAATTATGACGAACACGGATAAACTCTCTGAACCATACAGGTCAAGGTCATTATATACGTATAATCCAGCCGTCATAGGTATCCGAATTATTCCAAAGATATAGATATGAACATCAAATCTCTATAGCTATAATCATGTCGACGTTTCTATTAGAAATCTTTTAATAACACTTAGAACTAATTTCTACATTGTATCACGGGCCCATGGATTTAACAAATTGCTAATCCCATATTGAATACCTATGCTCTGTACACATAACTGACGAATCCTTTCTTGATACACACAGGATATCCAGAGCATCAGTCCACACCTAACGAACTGGCAGAAGTCTGATCTTAATAGATCGATGATGTGACTGCCAACTAAGTGTGAAGGATAACTCATATATCCACAGTGGTATCTCAAGTCAAGAATCACTATGCTCATCAAAACCCGAGAAGATTCTTATGACGTTGGTGTACCATCCATTAAGAATCTTTGGTGAGTCGTTAATGTTTATCCACCAAAACACCTACACGTCTATACGATTCTCCAAGACTCATGGTTCATTGAGAAATCATTGGAATCCAGATTCAATATACGACATGTACCAGTCTCAACGGGTTTACTTTACTGACCAAGCAGTGTAAACATTGTTGGTTTCTATTAAGGTCCCAAGATCAATAATAAGCATGAATCAAGTGCGAATACAAATCGAAGAAGTTGCGGAATACTCACATCGATCGGTTGAGCGAGCGAGGGAGGCGACGAAACTGATTTTCTTCCTCCATCACTGGTTCGGCAGTGGCAGTGAGGTCTTCACTGGTTTGGCTCGTTTGTGTCATTCGTCAAGCTCCAAGCTTCGTCGAACGGTTCCCGGCTCATGGGTGGACTTCCCTATCACCTTCGCATGTCTCGTAAGTGTGCTAGCACTTGAGATTTTCCACAAAATCCCACTCCAAGCTTCCCTTCTTCTCGGCAGAACAGAAGAGAAAACAGCCCACTGGTTTAGGCGTGTGAAGAGTGAAAGAGATGAAGTGAGAGAGATTCAATTGTTGGTTCCAAATTGTGTATTAAATACACACATTTGAATTTCAAATGCATTTCACTTGAATTTGGCTTTTAAAAGTCAAACCATTAAAGCCCCAACCACTCACATCACTCAATCCATCAAGTTGTAAGTCACATCACTCAAAGTGACTGTGATTTGACGCTTGATGCGACTAGCGATTTGACGCTTGATTTGACGTGCCGCACTCGAATTCGAAATGCGAATGCACTCGCAAATAATCTCGGGCTCGGGTTCGCTAATTCCAAATTAACGAATTTTCGTTGCGTCGTAATTAAATGATTACGCCTAGCGAAATCACTATTCATGTCGCTAACGAATTAATTCTAAATTAATTTATTCGCCCGAATTAAAATCAAATTTTAATTTCGCGTCGAAATCCAATTTCGTTTAATATATCAAATATATTAATTTCTCGATTAATTCCAAATTAATCGTTATCTCTTTTTAATTGATATTTTATCCTAGATAAAATATCTCCGCAATTAATCCCAGATTAATATTCTCTCTTTTCTAATTAATCCCAGATTAATTTAGAGTGCGAGTCATACGTCATCGGTGAATATTTGGGAAGCGACCCATGAGATCCCCGAATATGTTGGCAGTAAATTCGTTCGTCGGACTATCCGAACACGTAAGTACCTCGTACTACGTTTATACCGATTTACAAGACAGGGTTGGCCTCTAGCAAAGCGCCATGCCTACCCAATTCTCCGGAAACATCCTTACAGGAATAAAGGATCTGTATCAGGCGTAGTATATGTAGTATTGTGTATTTCTGTCAAGTATCGGATGATCACGTGCTAGGCCTGGGGCTGGAATTGTGTCTGCCCCGTACGAAGCACATGTCAGATGTCTGGTGACTAGTCTCTATAATCGGATAAACATGACCTAGTCATAATATCCCGATAGTTGCAGCATTTAAGAGAACCAGTCCCGTATCCTACGTGACCATCATCTCCATATGACTGGAGTGACACTTCCGTCTTGACATCACACCCAACACACTACGATTCTCAATATACCCAGCATTAGCGTACACAGAACCTGTTAAAGCCCTGGACGACCGCAACCAAAGTATATTGATTGTCGCAAGTATTAGCGGTGCAAGTCTCAGGTTAAGACCAAATACACCTACCCTGATTTCGGACTTCCATAGACACATAGTCATACTACCAATGGAATTCCGAGGGGGTCTATCCAGAGCGAAGCTGTTCCCGTACCATCGGTAAAACACAACCTCCTATTACACTTGCATGAGTATCCTATACCCAAATATATGAGAACTATGACGTTGTGCCCTCACAACGCGCACAAGTGCAATACTAGTCTTTTACGCATTTATCGATGTCCAATCTCGACAATGCTCTGACTAGGGATATTTAATGATTTATCCTTCGTGGACTGATACTGTCTCATATCATTCTCCGTCCAGGAACAAATCATAGGGACCTCCTATCATTATACATCTAGGTGATCTAATCACAAATGATAAGAGAGCAATCTCCTTTGTCACATAGTTAATTTGTACAACAACCACCATGATCTGTACAAATAGTGACGCTATGGGTCATAATTGTCCAACAATCTCCCACTTGGCCTATAGCCAGTCATCGAGTGCTTGACACCCGAACTATGTACGGTTGGCTCAAACTGCTGAGAAAAGCTTTCGTCAGTGGATTTGCATGATTATCATCTGATGCGATTTATTCGATCATCACATCGCCACGATGTATGATCCGAACGAATCAGATGAATATCGAAGTATGTATCTGGATCAGTGATGAGACCATTAATTCTTTAGCCTGTGCTGACGCCTAGCTCAGCTGCTAACAGAACTATATCTAATCTAATTAGATTTATTATCGACCCAGAAGGCTTCTATTGCCGCCTCAGTTGCAGCAATTAACCCGCATTTGTTGTTTATTCGGTAACAGTATCTTGCTTGGAAGATTTCCAGCTCATTGTACTGTTATTCAAACTGTATAGTACCATTTGCGACCTATAGTCATTTTATCGGTTTAGGAAACTTGCAGTAGTGATCCCAGTCACTTCAAGTTCTCCATCTCCATAGTATAAGACAACATCCTTAGTTCTCTAAGATACTAACGGATATTCTTAACATCAATCCAGTGACTATCACTTGGATTGGCCTGTTTGTGAATCCATATGCTCAAAGCGTATGAGACACCAGGTAGCGTACATTTTTCAATGTACGATTCTACGGAGAGTTTTCGAAAGCCAAGCTTTCGCCGATAGTTATATGGGAATATCATTTCCAAGAAATGACGTATTATCATTATTTATTGGACAGCCTGTCAGCGCGCTCCCACTAACCTCCTTATATACACAAGAATCATTTCGTTTTGAATTAAATCATAAAAATTATTGATTACATCAAAACGACAATTCCAAGAACCTATGCTTGCTTCTATCCAAACATGGATCGAATAACCCGCAAACCTGTTTGCTAGTTTTGGTACGACAAAATCGTCAGGATGTCGTAAACATCCTCCAAAAGGTTTCCTTTTCAGGAAAGCGATTTTCCCGTAAAGCTGACATATTTCATAAATGAAATACACAGCTTTAGCAAGCATTATCCAAATGGATTTACCATGGCAACAGGTAAAAGGTTGAATCGTAATCAACACAATGTTGATAACGATACCTTTCCGCTAAAAGCCTAGCTTTATACGTTGGTATGTTGCCATCCATGTATGTCTTCCTTGAAGACTTATATAGTACCAATAGGCACAATGTCTTGCGGTACATCAACTAGTATCCAAACTTGTTGATATACATGGGATCCAATTCGGACTCATGACACTTTCCATAATAGGGAGTCGATACCTTGTATCACTTCCTCATACGTAGTCAGTATGTATACCTCAATAAGATAGACATCTTTATGAGGTGAGATCAGAAACCCATACCCCAGGTTGTTTTCTGACTCTCTCCGACATACGCGGTTCTTGTGTATACGAAGATTAATGGTATAGTTTCATCCTTGATGAACTATTTGTGTTCCATTAAGGATTCGGTGCATGGAATAGTATTACTCCGATTTTCATCGAGTTTTACTATCCTCTCACTTACCACTGCATATCGGTATTCTTCTCAGGAAAACCGCATGGTGAGCAACAATTACATTGTTCTCATGTGAGATGTATAAGTACAATACTTATGGTATCCCTAGGATAACCTACAATTGGCACTTATCCGATTTGGTTTTAGTTTGGTATCACCCAAACGTATGCCCAGCATACCCAAATACTCAGGAATGTGAAACCCGTTTCTTCATGTTCATATCTAATATGATATCTGTCAAACAGATTTTTAATGGAATCTTATTCTAAATAAGTTATGCACTGTTTAAAGCTTATCCGTTGAAGGAAATGGTAGCTCAGAGCGACTCATGATTAACCTTATCATGTCCAACAAAATTCGGTTACTCAGTTCGGACACACCGTCACTCTGACGTGTTCCGGGAGGAGTCCTCTTTTTAAAGAATAATATACTCTTTCAAGTATATAAGAAACTTATTACTTAAGTATTTTCCATTATGGTCTTACCGTGACGGTATAATACTTTGGCCGATCTGTTTGTCTATTTCGTGTCGAAACTTTAAAAGTTTCCGATTTGTGTTTCAAAAGAGACACATAACCATTACGCGATGCCACATCCGTATAGGTCACGAAATATTCATATCCACCTCTAGCCTAGCTAGACATGGGCCCACTTGCTTCACTATGAACTAGGGCTAACAGATCAGTGGCATTTACACTTTTACTAAGTAAATAGTGTTTTAGGCACTTTGCCCAATAAACTAGATTCATCGACTTTATTTGAATAGATTCAAATTAGACCGAGTACCCACGCTTCAAAAGTGTGGATATACGAGTCTTGTTTAATTGTGTCCCAGACAACAATGCCACAATTAAGTTTCATCTGATCAAATCAGTTGAGCTATTTATTTGTCATATTATATATTTGAGATTTATTTATATTCAAAATATAAATTCTGTTATTCACATCTAATGTGTTTATCTCAATATCATCTTTATATAATGAAACACTTCAGTGTTCTAGAATATAAAGGTTCACCCGCAGCGGGTTAAACACTGATATAAAGATAATGTTTCTAGTCAAACTAGTTACATTATAACAGTTCCTTATTTAAGTACACACCCGAAGGTAGTTCCTAAACTTAGGTATCTACGGTTGAAACAGCGACTTTCGTCCCGTTTCCAATTCGCAGATAAATCTCTATTGAAGTCAGTATCCTGTTCAAAACAGATTCTGAACATCAATACATATATTTTATGTACCACACTAAATATTTAAA
The DNA here is from genome assembly GCA_019454045.1 of Zanthoxylum bungeanum. NCBI lineage: Eukaryota > Viridiplantae > Streptophyta > Magnoliopsida > Sapindales > Rutaceae > Zanthoxylum > Zanthoxylum bungeanum. The sequence continues at coordinate 46,335 of SKCR01040900.1, read as the reverse complement.
ATCTAATTTTAATACTAGTAGTGAACATATTCTGACAAACATATTTGAAGTCAGAGCCTTGCTCGTCTTCAATTCCTTCATGTCTGCTTTGTCCAAACGGTAGTCACGCTTCCGCGATCCCGTTTGCCACATTTAGGCAGACATTTTGGGATATGTCATTTATCTTCCCAGGAGATTATAATGATTTTGCCTTTGCCAGTTTCAACACTCCAGAAGCCTTTGGCCAAGCCTTGGCCTTCTAGAATATCGAAGTAAGGTGCGCCTTGCGTTACTTGCCTAATTGCAAACTTTGACTTTGTCCCCTTGAGAATAGTCATTAACTCTCCAAGAATTAATTATTGCAATTTAGTAATTATAAAATCTAAAGATAGATTTATGAAGATCCTTCAATTTCATTATCATACTTTAAGGATCTAATCCTTAGTTCTGATCCAGAAATTAAGGAGTCTACTGCGACAAGCTTAATGGATTAAGCACTAAAGTTGTCATTACATGATCTTCCAAAGATTATGCTCTACTATTTGCTTAGCTCCAGGCTTAGGCATAATATGTTATTTTATCAAATAAATTAACTTATTATTTTTCCAGGACCATCCTGAAATTATTCCCAATTTGAAAATTAAACCATTTAAATACATTTTCCCTAGGATTATGTTTTAAATGTCAATCTTTCAATTTTCTCTTGATTTTAATAGTCCAACTATTTAATCAACGATTTAGGTACTATTTATTATAATGATTACAATAGTCCAACTATTTAATCAACTATAATTTAATAGATTAAAATCAATTATATTGATTACTATAATCCAATTATAAAATCAACTATAATTGAATTGTTTGAATATAGTCCAACTATTTATTAAAACACATTTAAATATTAGTCCAACTAACATTTAATTTATAACGACGAATGATATTGTTTGAGCGCGTATGGCAAGTAATTAAACGAATATTGCAAATTCAATTCTTGCCTCCCACTATTTTTCGGCGAGCCTCTAACCCTCTGTCGAGTACTCGGGAAACCGTGTTTCCTAGTGGGCTAGGATCCCGTTAAATATCACACAATCTTGACTTTGGCCAACAAATTGTATGATAATTAACTAGGTAGATCTCTAAGATCGATTGGATCCAATCCAATTCCTAGATCCGGTAGGGGGACATCCAAGTCCGAAACATATATCTTATATATGCCAATACATCCAATGTATTACCTAACCTTTTTCCTCTGAATCAACTAAGCCTTGGCTTTGGCACAACAAACTTAGTGATCCCAGTTAAGCGCGACCCATTGACCATGGAAAGCTTCGTAATCAATGTCGATGGACAAGAAGTGGTCTTGACTTTGGCCAACAAACCACAACTTGGACAAGACACCAATATGGAACAAAGCCTTCGTGATTCAAACACATCCTCGACGGACAAAGGCCTTGACTTTGGCCAACAACCAATGCCGTCTTAGATCTTGAGTAAGAATCACTCAATGGAAGGAAAAACGCTTAATATATTTGAGGGTTTTTCGAGTGCAAATTGGCAACCAATTTATTATCTTTGTTAAGGTCTCATCATCATACACCCTTAAACATGCATTCTAAATACATAATAAAGTGCGTATAAATAAATAATAATGATATGCGGATGGATACTTTACACATTGATCCTAGATCAAATCTCTCTCTTTCTCTCTCCCGCTAGCACAAGTATTTACTTCTACCCGTTACACTACACTTCTAAAGAAACCTCATTTACATTGAGGGGAATAGGTGAGAAGAGAATACAAAGAATAAAGAGGTGAATGAAAAGGCTGGACACGCAGGTCCAATTAATAAATCGATTTATTACAACAATTTCTAAAATTGTCCCACCCATCTAATATCCATCCGATATACATTATTCATGCATCGCAACCATGTATTCACACAAGCATGTTATCAATCAATCTAATCCAATTAATTAATCTGATAATTAGTGATCATCCAATGTTCAAACAACGATTTGATTTTGCTCGAGTCAAACTCGATTTGCGAATAAGTACTCAAAGTACGAATTCTCGAATTAAATTAAACTACATATTAAATCCAATTTAATATGCATTCAATTCTAATTCACTATTTAATTCCAAATTAAATACTACACTTTAATTACGAACCTTTACGACTTAAATTCCAAATTTAATCGTTACGGGTCTCAAAGCCTGATTAACGTCCAACGTCAATTTAATTAAAGTCCAATGGGCTTTTAATTAATTCCTTAAGGCGTGGACTTTTGGTCAACTCGGGTCAACCGAATAACCAAAATCCAATCCGGGAATTACCCCATAAGCCTAGAAATCAATCTTGGCCCATTAGGCCCAATTAAACTTTAAAGGTCATTAGTCGCATTTGGGCTTTATGGAAGTGGTTTGGGCCCAATTGGATCCAATCCATTTGGCCTAAACCCAACTTTGTACAACAAAGCCCAATAAGCCCAATACAACTTTAAAAGCCCAAATCCAATTTTAAGGCCCAAATAATTAAATTCCAAAAATCCAATTTCCCAATTTAATTACCAAAAAGTATATAACATGATTAATCAACCAATTAATATTTCTAAAACACTAATTAGCCCAATTAATCATGTTCATCATCTTCATCACATGTCCAACACATTTTGATTAAAATCAAACCCAAACATGCTTCACAAAGTCTCGGTCAAGGAGGGGATTTATATCCGATTTGGTTTCAATCCAATTAATCCAACAATCGACATTAAATCAACATCCTAATTGATTCTAACTCATCCAATGAATTAAAAAATCAAAATCACCAAGACATTAAGTTATGTCACCATTCGGCCAACACAAGCATTTGGGGAAAAAATTATTCCAAACATTTTCTTGAAATTGATCCAATCAAACTTCAATTTAAAAACATTTAAGCATATTCATTCATCCAATTTCACAAAATCATGCTCAAAACATTTTACCCAAATTTTAAGCCCTAAACTTTTCATGCTCAAAACTTGCTCTAGATGCCATTGTTGGTTTCTATTAAGGTCCCAAGATCAATAATAAGCATGAATCAAGTGTGAATACAAATCGAAGAAGTTGTGGAATACTCACATCAATCGGTTGAGTGAGCGGAGTGAGATGAGTGACGAACTGATTTTCTTTCCATTCTTGTTCGGCATGTGGCAGTGAGGTCTTCACTGGTTGGGTGGTTGTATCCTTCGTCAAGCTCCGAGCTTCGTCGAACGGTTCCCGGCTTATGGGTGGACTTCCCTATCACCTTCGCATGTCTCGTAAGTGTGCTAGCACTTGAGATTTTGCCATAAAATCCCACTCCAAGCTTCCTTCTTCCGGCAGAACAGAAGAAAACAGCCCACTGGTTTGGGCATGAAGAGTGAAAGAGTTGAAGTGAGAGAGATTCAATTTTTTGGTTCCAAATTTTTGTATTAAATACTCACATTTGAATTTCAAATGCATTCACTTGAATTTGGCTTTTAAATGTCAAACCATTAAAGCCCCAACCACTCACATCACTCAATCCATCAAGTGTTTGTCACACATCACTCAAAGTGACTTGTGATTTGACGCTTGATGCGACTAGCGATTTAACACTTGATTTGACGTGCCGCACTCGAATTCGAAATGCGAATGCACTCGAAAATAATCTAGGGCTCGGGTTCGCTAATTCCAAATTAACGAATTTTCCATTGCGTCGTAATTAAATGATTATGCCTAGCGAAATCACTATTCACATCGCTAACGAATTAATTCTAAATTAATTCGTTCGCCCGAATTAAAATCTAATTTTAATTCCGCGTCGAAATCCAAATTCGTTTAATATATCAAATATATTAATTCTCGATTAATTCCAAATTAATCGTTATCTCTCTTTAAATGATATTTTATCCCAGATAAAATATCTCCGCAATTAATCCCAGATTAATTTTCTTTATCATCTTATTAATCCCAGATTAATTTAGAGTACGAGTCATACGTCATCGGTGAATCTTTGGGAAGCGACCCATGAGATCCCCGGATATGTTGGCAGTAAATTCGGTCGTCAGACTATCCGAACACGTAAGTACCTCGTACTACTACGTTTATACCAATTTACAAGACAAGGTTGGCCTCTAGCAAAGCGCCATGCCTACCCAATTCTTCGGAAACTTCCGTACAGGAATAAAGGATCTGTATCAGGCGTAGAATACGTGGTATTGCGTATTTCTGTCCAGTATCGGATGATCACGTGCTAGGCCTAGGGCTGGAATTATGTCTGCCCCGTACGAAGCACATGTCGGATGTCTGGTGACTAGTCTCTATAATCAGATAAACATGACCTTGTCATTTTATCCCGATAGCAGCAGCATTTAAAAGAACCAGTCCCGTATCCTACGTGACTATCATCTCCATATGACTGGAGTGACACTTCCGTCTTGACATCACACCTAACACACTACGATTCTCAATATACCCAGTATTGGCGTACACAGAACCTGTTAAAGCCCTGGATGACCGCAACCAAAGTATATTGATTGTCGCAAGTATTAGCGGTGCAAGTCTCAGGTTAAGACCAAATACACCTACCCTGATTTTGGACTTCCATAGACACTAGTCATACTACCAATGGAATTCCGAGGGGTTCTATCCAGAGCGAAGCTGTTCCCGTACCATCGGTAAAACACAAACCTCCCTATTACACTTGCATGAGTATCCTATACCCAGATATATTAGAACTATGCCGTTGTGCCCTCACAACGCGCACAAGTGCAATACTAGTCTTTTACGTATTTATCGATGTCCAATCTCGACAATGCTCTGATTATGGATATTTAATGATTTATCTTTCGTGGACTGATACTGTCCCATATCATTTCCGTCCAGGAACAAATCATAGGGACCTCCTATCATTTATACATCTAAGGTGATCTAATCACAAATGATAAGAGAGCAATCTCCTTTGTCACACAGTTAATTTGTACAACAACACCATGATCTGTACAAATAGTGATGCTATGGGTCATAATTGTCCAACAAACCTTGACCAGGAACTATCTGAGAATGACAACGTTGTTGGGTTTTCTAGGTCAAACCAAGATGAAATTAAGCAAGAAATCTCATGAATACAACAAGTAAGAATGCGGAAAATACTCACTTTGTCGGTTTGGATGTAGGAGTTAACAAAAATCCAAGCCTTTGTGTTATGCTCCAAGCTCCCCTTTGATGTATGTTAAGCTTCCAAGCTTCCAATATTTGAATCTTGAATTCCAAACTCATGGGAAATGTTTCCATATCACCTTTGTAAGACTCCTTTAGTGTGCTAGCACTTGGAAATTTTGCAACAAAATTTCCTAGTTCTTCCTTGCTACTCTCGGTAATGAGAGCAAAAGAGAGGGAGAGTAATGTTTTTTGCTTGTCAAAAACGTGAATGAGGAGAGAAGTGAGAAAAGTGATTTTTTTTTTACTTGTATTTTAATTTCCAAAATAAAATAATGATATACCAAATTTGGTATAAAGTCAATCACCTTTTGACTTTGTGTGTTTTACAAGTTTATAACCACCCACCAAATTCCATCAACATAAAGTTGATTAAAATGACTAGGTGATGTGACATGTGGGCCCCACTTGATTCAAAATCGAGTGGGCCCGCAACACATCCTGGGCTCGGGTTCGCTAATTCCGAATTAATGAACTTTCCATTGCGACGTATTTAAATCAAATTTAATTAAATAATTATGCCTAGCAAAATTACTATTCATGTCGCTCGCGAATTAATTCTAAATTAATTCATTCGCGTGAATTAAAATCCAATTTTAATTCCATTATGAAATCTAATTTCATTTAATATATCGAATATATTATTTTATCGATTAATCCCAAATTAATCGTTCTCTCTCTTCAAATAGTATTTTATCCCAGATAAAATCTCTCCGTAATTAATCCTAGATTAATTTTCTCTATCTTCTAATTAATCCCAGATTAATTATCTTCGAGTCATACGTCATCGGTGAATCTTCAGGAAGCGACCCATGAGATCCCCGGATATGTTGGCAGTAAATCCGATCATCGGAATATCTGAATACGTGCGTACCTAGTACCACGTTCATACCGATTTACAAGACATGGTTGGCTTCTAGCAAAGCGTCGTGCCTACCCAATTCTCCAGAAATATTCTTTTAAGGAATATGTAATCTATATCAGTCGTAGTATATGTAGTATTGCGTATTGCGATCCAGTATCGGATGTCACATGCTAGGCCTGAGGCTGGAATTATGTCTGCCTCGTACGAAGCATATATTGGATCTCTGGTAACTAGTCTCTATAATCAGATAAGCATGACCTAGTCATATTATCCCGATGACTGCAGTACATAAGAGTACTAGTTCCGTATCCTACGTGACCATCATCTCCATATGACTGAAGTGATACTTCCATCTTGACATCACACCCAATACACTACGATTCTCAATATACCCAAAAGAGGCATACACGGAACCTGTTAAAGCCCCGGACGACCAAAACCAAAGTATATTGATTGTCACAAGTATTAGCGATGTAAGTCTCAGGTTAAGACCAAATACACCTACCTTGATTCGGACTCCCATAGACACATAGTCATACTACCAATGGGATTCCGAGAGGTCTATCCAGAGCAAAGTTGTTTCCGTACCATCGGTAAACACAACCTCATATTACACTTGCATAAGTATCCAATACTTAAATCTATGAGAACTTTGCTGTTATGCTCCCACAACGCGCACAAGTGCAATACTAGTCTATTCCGCATTATCGATGTCCAGTCTCGATAATACTACGACTAGAGATATTTTAATGATTAAAACTTAGTGGATTAATATTGTCTCATATCTTATTAATCCGGAACTAATCATATAGACTTTTATCATTTTATACAATTACAAATGATAAAAGAGCAATTTCCTTTGTCACATAGTTAATTTGTACAACACACCATGTTCTGTACAAATAGTGATGATATGGGTCATAATTGTCCAACAATCTCCCACTTGGCCTATAGCCAATCACTCAAGTGTCCTACACCTGAACTATGTACGGGTCGCTCAAACTTCTACTGAGAAACTGCTTTCGTCAGCGGATTTGCAATGTTATCATCTGAGAACAACACCATGTTCTGTACAAATAGTGATGCTATGGGTCATAATTGTCAAACAATCTCCCACTTGGCCTATAGCCAATCACTCAAGTGTCATACACTTGAACTATGTACGGGTCGCTCAAACTTCTACTGAGAAACTGCTTTCATCAGTGGATTTGCAATGTTATCATCTGATGCGATTTATTCGATCATCACATCGCCATGATGTATGATCCGACGAATCAGATGAAATAATTGAAGTATATATTTGGATCGTTGATGAGACCATTAATTCTTTAGCCTGTGCTGTAGCCTAGCTCAGCTGCTAATAGAACTACACCTAATCTAATTAGGATTATTATAGATCCAAATCACTTCTATTGCTGCCTCAGCTGCAGCAATATTCTGCTTTTGTTGTTTATTCGGCAATAGTATCTTTCTTGGAAGATTTCCAGCTCACTGTTCAGTTATTCAAACTATATAGTATCCTTATTACGACTTACAGTCGTTATTGTCGGTTTGGATTCTTGCAGCAGTGAACTCAGTCACTTCAAGTTCTCTTTCTCCATAGCTTAAGAAAGCATTCTTAGTTCCTCTAAGATACTTAAGGATGTTCTTAACATCAATCCAGTGACCATCACTTGGATTGGTCTTATTGTGACTCCATATGCTTAAAGCATATGAGACACCAGGTCGCATACATATCTTTCGATGTACGAGTTCTCGGAGAGTGCCAATGATGAGCGGAAAATATATCAATATTTACCGCCCTTTTAACTTAATATTTTGTTTAGTTTCTCGGGTTTGATGAACGTTTTGATGTATTTTATTTTATTTTGCAGATAAAATAATATAAGGTCTCAATGAAATCATTTAGGATGAATATGGGTCAAATAAGGGCAATTATTGGACTTGATATTTTAATTTTGGAGATTGGAAACTTGAAAGGGCGTTTTTGACGAAGTGCAGTTTTGGAAATTGCAGTTTTGCGCATCTGTCGTAATATGGGATTGTTTTTAATCGGACATCCAAAACGACGCTGAAACCTCCTTGACATATGGATTTCAGTCACGTCTGGCTGAAGACGAAAAATTTAGTGCTAGCAGGGAGGCAACCCATGCAATTTGTTGTAATTTCTGTTTTATATATTGTGTATACATGTTGTAGAATTTTTTTTTATTTTGTGTGTTATTTTTGTAGGGAAAAGCACAAACGGAGCATTTTTAGACATAAGGAATGGTGTTTGGCAAAAAAATGAAAGCTAATTCATTAGCGATGGCTGAATAAGGAATGGATTCTTGAGACGCATCCTAATGAATTTATACTAAACGAGTGGCGTATTGCGTACACAATTCTGTTGCCTTAATTATTGCTTTGATTTGCTTTTCTGTTGTAATTATCTTTATTTTTGAAGACAGGATCCAGACTTTTGACCTTTCACGATTTCTTTTGTTGTTTAACTAATAAGCTTCATCTGGAAGATACTAGTGCTATTATTACTCACCCGTTTCAGGTACTATAAATTCAGCTCGTCATTGCACTTTGGAAGGCATCCTGATTTGAGAAAGAAATACATAAAAAAAAATGGAAGCCACTTCAAGAAGACGAGTTGAAAACATCTGTATGTTTTGCGGTACTAGTATTGGTACTAAGCCACAATACGTAGAGGCAGCACAGGAATTGGGTCGAGTCTTAGCTGCAAGGAATATGCACTTAATATATGGCGGAGGAAATCTCGGACTTATGGGGATCGTTTCAAAGGCTGTACAAGAAGGAGGCAGTCATGTTTTGGGAATCATCCCAAAACCCTTGGCAGAGGCAAATCTTATTGGATCATCAAACGGAGAGGAACTGATCGTGCCAGGTATGTCTGAACGACTGGTAGAAATGATTAACCGTGCTGATGCTTTTATCGCTTTGCCAGGTGGCTTGGGCACATTGGAGGAAATTTTTATAGTTCTATCTTGGGCGAACCTGAACATACACCAGAAACCGCTTGGACTGTTTAATGTTGATGGATTTTATGATTTTCTTTGTGTGTGTTTCTTGATGATGCTCGGAGAAATGGGTTCGTGTCAAAACCTTTAAAAGAACTACTCTTTACTGCTAGAACTGCTCCGGATCTAATTGACCAACTCTTAGCCTATGAACCACAAGTTGACCCTATTCTTTCAAAGATAAATTGGTCTGAGGACGATCGTGGTAAGAGGCGTCGTGTTAATCTGGATCTTAACCTTTAATTTCTTGTAGACTCTCAGCTAACCAGGTATTATTTTCTAAACTCTTCTTCTACTGTTTAAGACATTGGGGACAATGTCTCATTTAGGTTTGGGGGAGGGAATTAGTTGATTAGTACCTTGTTTTTAGTTTGTATGTTGTTTTTATTTTTAGTCCAAATTTTTTCGAAAAATAAAAAATTGAAAATTTTTCAAAAAATTACAAAAATATTTTGTTATTTTGTGTTTTTATTTTGACTAAAAATGTGAAATTGGTAAAAGATAGCCGAGTAAGGAGTTTCCACTCCTGAGACGTATCTCAAGCCTATTTTCGAAATAAGTTAATTTTTGTTTATTTCATTTTGAATTATTTAATTTGTGAATTCTCCATAAAACGGACTAAAATGGATCTTCAAATGCTCAGTTGACAAGTATTATTAACATATATAGTAACATACAGACATGAGTTAAAATTGAAAAGTTTGTAATATTCAGTGCTCTACATTAATTGGAGGAAGCATCTCAAAAGGCAGTAGAGTAAAAAAAAAAATCCGAGATCCGAGTTATTAAGTCTGTAAGGGTGTTTTAACACCTAGTGCCCTAAAACCAACTGGTTTGGGAGTCACTGGCCCAAAGCTCGCTACATGGATCAAAGATGCTGCAAAAATATATATATATGAAATCAGAGTAATTAAGTCCGTAGGGGTGTCTTAACACCTGGTGCCCTAAAGCCAACTGGTTTGGGAGCCACCGACCCAACACTCGTTACATAGATGGAAGATATTGTAAATAAATAAAAAATTAAAAAAAAAATCAAAGAAAAAATCAAAAAAATTAGAAAAATTATTCCATTGCTACCAAAAGGTGTGAAATCTGATAGAACTTTAGGACAAAAATATTACTCTCTTATCAACTGCACTTATGACTGTTGTGGGCAAAAATGAGTTGATTAATATCTTGTTGGCTATGTATATGAAGAATGGTAAAAATAATCAGAGAATTTACTTATTCGGAAATTTAGAATGAAACAAAACAACTAGTAACTTGGAGTAGAAGTTTCACTTGATTAGTCACTAACATCTTTATTCTCTTTTCGCTTGTCTTTTTTTGCTTTTGTGTGCATTAGTTTCACTACCTTTTTACTTTTGTAAAATGTTTGTGGGTATCTTTGCTGTAACCCTCACGAGACTACAACTCGTCCACTAGGGACACCTAGGGGTTTAAAGGCTTGTTGCATAAGGTAAATGCAACCGTGATCCCTACGATAGTGGCTTAGTTTAATTTAATTATTTCTTTTATTTTATTTTGTTATTTTGCTCGAGGACTAGCAAAATGTTAGGTTTGGGGGTGTGATGAGCGGAAAATATATCAATATTTACCGCCCCTTTACCTTAATATTTTGTTTAGTTTCTCGGGTTTGATGAACGTTTTGATGTATTTTATTTTATTTTGCAGATAAAAAATATCGGGTCTCAATGAAATCATTTAGGATGAAATATGGGTCAAATAAGGGCAATTATTGGACTTGATATTTTAATTTTGGAGATTGAAAACTTGAAAGGGCGTTTTTGACGAAGTGCAGTTTTGGAATTGCAGTTTTGCGCATCTGTCGTAATTTGGGCATAACTTTTTACTCCAATATCGGATTGAGCTGATTCAAGTTCCAGATTAAAGAAGACTCAAAGATCTACAGCTTTGAAAGATAAAATACTTTCTAATTCTGAAGATTTCATGACCGAAATTGATGAACCATCCAGAAGTGTGTGATGTGTAATTTTTAAAGTCATTATCAATCATTTTCAAAGCAAAATATAAATTAATAAATAATTAATAAAATTATCAAATCACCACCAAACAAGATAAGCAATTAGTGGAGCAATTATGGATTTGGTGGAGTAATTAGTGGAGAAATTAATAATGGATTTGGTGGAGAATTTGATGGATGATTTGATGGAGGCAAAATTTTGCCTATAAATACCAAGCCATTTCATTTGTAAAATTCATACTTTCTTCTAAGGAATTCCTTAAGAATACTAAGAAGATTGTATCTTGTTTGTTTATTTACAACTTTTAGTAATTAATTTCCGCTTTCGCACTTTCTTTTCTTTACTTTTCAGTTTTTACTTTCCGCAATTTACTTTTACGCACAGTAATTTACTTTCTTACTTTTTACAGTTTTTACTATTCACCATGAGGAGGTAACTTCCACAGCTATGGTGAAAGGTAATTCTTTTACTATTACTATTTAGATTAATCTCCCTTAAAAATAATATATTCACTATTTAAAATATTGACTTAAAAAGGATACCGCCAGATTGGTCGGTTGGTATTCAATTTTAATCTGGTTTAAACCTAACTAATAAAGGATACCGCCAGATTGGTCGGTTGGTAATTAAATTTTGGTTCCGCTTTATGGCTGGTTGGATTTAATTTGACTTAATCAGGTTACCGCCTATATGGCTGGTTGGTAAAATAATCACAAGTTAATATATTATTTTATGGGAGATATCTAAATTAGTAGTAGTAAAAGTAATTCCTTTTACCTTAGCATTTTATTTTACTTTTCAGTTTTTACTTTATGTCTTTTACTTTTCAGCATTTTTACTTTATGTCTTTTACTTTTAAGTTTTTACTAGCCCTAGTTATCTGTTAGTTATCTGGGGTTGTGATGACTTTTAATATCACCGGTTTATAAGGGATTAGATTATAGTTTGGGTATTATAAAGATTTATTTATTGAGTCTTAATCTTAATGCTTTTTCATTAACTGGCCATTAATAAAATTGATCTGGTAAATCTAAAATGAACTAGACATAGGGATTTTAGGTTTCAGCCTTAGACTCAATAGCCCACGATCTTCCTTGAGGATAGATAACCCTTAATAGATTTCCTTACAGGATAGGAATATACCTGTCGGGCGGGGGTAGCCTTTATTGGAACTTAATCTTAATGAATCCATATAATTTGGTTGACATAGACATATGGTTCAATTAAGTTAAACTGGGTATTTGTGTCTGACCATCGACAGAGGCTTACACATAATTTAGTGTTCCAGGTTAATAAATCAATATATTACCCAACTTTAAGATAACCACTTCATCTTTAAAATGATATTAAAAGAAATCACAACCCTAGATCTTTGTGTCTTTTGTTATTTTCCTTAGTATTTTCTTTTGTCTTTTTATTTATTTATTTATTGTGCAAAACCATATTCAACCAATCAAACAATCATTCTCTTCTCCATTTAATTAGATATTTGTAAATAAATAGATTCATAGTTAATAACAACAGTAGGAATTAAGTCCTCGTGGGATCGATATTTTTATACTACTTGAACGATACGTGCGCTTGCGTTATACGTGTGTGTTTACGCCGGTCAGCCAACAACTTTTATATTTATCCCAGTAGATCCTTATTCCTAGAATAAATGTTGTCTCTCCCAAGTAGTCTACGGAGAATTTTTCATGAAAGCCAAGCTTTCACCGATTGTATTATGGGAATATCATTTCCAAGAAATGATATATCATCATTATTTAGGACAATCACTGTCAGTGTGCTCCCACTAACCTCCTTATAAACACAAGAATCATTATCATTTTGTATGAAGTCATATACCATTATGATATCATCAAAACGTTGGTTCCAAGAATGCAATGCTTGCTTCAATCCATAAATGGATCGAATTAACTTGCAAACCTTGTTTGCTTGTTTTGGTACGACAAAATCGTCAGGATGTTGTAAACATACTCTAAAAGGTTTCCGTTCAAGGAAAACGATCTTGACGTTCAACTGCCATATTTTATAAATGAAACATGCAGCATTAGCAAGCATTATCCAAATGGATTTAATCATGGCAACAGATAAAAGGTTTCGTCGTAATTGACACAATGTTGATAACGATACCTTTTTTGCTACAAGCCTAGCTTTGTACGTTTGTCTGTTGCCATCCATGTTTGTCTTCCTTGAAGACTCATATTGTACCAATAGGCACAATGCCTTCCGGTACAACAACCAGTGTCCAAACTTGGTTGGTATACATGGAATCCATTTCGGACTTCATGGTACTTTTCCATAATAGGGAGTCGATACCTTGTATCACTTCCTTATACGTAGCCAGTTCGTATTCCTCAATAAGATTGACATCTACATTAGGTGATATCAGAAACCCATACCTCTCAGGTTGTTTTCTGTCTCTCTCTGACTTACGTGGTTCTTGTGTATTCGAAGATTGTGGTACAGTTTCATCCCTGATGAACTGTTTGTGTTCCGTTAAGGAATCGGTGCCTGGAACAGTATTACTCCGATTTTCATCGAGTTTTACTTTCCTCCCACTTACCACTGCATATAGGTATTCCTTTTAGGAAAACCGCATGGAGAGCAACAATTAAATTGTTCGCTTGTGAGTTGTATAAGTACTATACTTTGGTTTCCCTAGGATAACCAACTACAAATTAGGCACTTATCTGATTTGGGTTTTAGTTTGATATCATCCAAACATATGCCTAGCATTCCCAAATCTTCAGGAATGAGAAAACCCGGTTTCTTTCCTGTTCATATCTAATATGAAGTCTGTCAAACAGATTTTCATGGAACCTTATTCAAAATAAGTTTTTCACTGATTAATGCGTATCCCTTGAAGGAAAATGGTAGCTCAGAGCGACTTATAATTAACCTTATTATGTCCAACAAGGTTCGGTTTCTCTGTTCGGACACACCGTCAAATTGAGGTGTTCCGAGAAGAGTCTATATTGAAAGAATACTATACTCTTTCAAGTAATTGAGAAATTTATCGCTTAAGTATTTTCCGTTACGGTCTAACCGTGACGGTTTAATACTTTAGTCGATCTGTCTGTCTACTTCGTGTCGAAACTCTTTGAATTTATCAAAAGTTTCCGATTTATGTCAAAAGAAACACATAACCATAACGCGATGCTACATCCGTAAAGGTTACGAATTGTTCATATCCACCTCTAGCCTAGCTAGACATAGGCCCACTTATGTCACTATGAACGAGGGCTAACAGATCGGTGACACTTACATTTTTACCAAGTAAAAGGTATTTTAGGCACTTTTCCTAATAAACTAGATTCGTAGACATTATTTGAATTAGAATCAAATCCGTCCTAGTATCCACTCTTTGAAAGTGTGGATATACAAGTCTTGTTAATGTGTCTCAGATAACAATGCCACAAATAAGTCTCATATGATTAATTCAGTTTGAGCTATTTGTTTGTCATGTCATACGTTTGAGATTTATTTATATTCAAAATATAAATACTGTTATTCACATCTAATGTGTTTATCTCAATATCATCTTTATAAAATAAAACACTTAGTTCTAGAATATAAAGATATACCTGCAACGGGTTAAACTTAGATATAGAGATAATGTTTCTAGTCAAACTAGGTACATTTTAACAGTTTCCTAATTTAGGTACATACCCAAATTAGGTTTCTACAATTAAAACAGCGACTTTCATCCCGTTTTCGACTTGGAGGTAGATCTCAACTGAAGTCAGTCTCCTGCTAATCAGCAGATTCTGTATATCAGTACATATTTATGTACCACATCTAGTATCAAAAATCCAATTTTGAAACCAGTAGCGAACATGTTTATGACAAACATGCTTGAAGCCGGAGCCTTGCACTGCCTTCACTTCATTCATGTCTGCCTTTTCCATACGGCAGTCACACATCCAGTGACCCTGTTTGCCACAGTTTAGGCAGACATCTTGGGATATGTACTTTGTCTTCCCAGAAGACTGTGATGATTTTGCCTTTGCCCCTTTTAGAAGCTCTAGCTCTGCCTCCTTGAGCATAGCCATCAACTCTCCAAGAGTTTACTCTTGGTTCATAATGAACCTGCCCCAGCTTTCGGGTAGAGACTATAAAATTAAATCTTTGCTAGTCTCGGCCACGTAGGTAATGCCCAGCTAACCTAGCTGATCGATGTCAGCAATCATCTGCGACACCTAGTGCTCGATAGATGTACCCTCTGACATACTCGAGCGAAAGAGCTTCTTTTGCAAATTATACTTCTAAGATCTAAGAATAAATCTATGAAGATCCTTTAATTTCAACTTCATGGTATAAGGATCTAATCCTTAGTTTTGACGACGAAATTAAAGTGTCATTGCATCAAGCAATAAAAGATTTAGCACTAAAGTTATCATCACCATGAGTCTTCCAAAACTCATGCTCTTTTATTTGCTCAACTCCAGGCTTAGGCCCGAGATGTCACTCAATCAAATAGAATAACTTTTCAGTTCTCAGGACTATCCTGAGGTTTTATTCCCATCTGAAAATTAAAGCCGTTAAAAGACATTTTCTCTCAGGATTATGTTTTAAACGCTAATCTTTCAGTTATCTTGATTGCTATAGTCCAACTATCCAATCAACGATTTCAGGTACTATTGAATATAATGATTACTATAGTCTAACTATATAATCAACTACAATTGTTTGATTGGTTAAATTCAAATATATTGATTACTATAATCCAATTATATAATCAACTATAAATTGAAGTAGTTTGAATACAGTCCAACTGTTTAATTTAAAACAACAATTAAATATTAGTCCAACTAAAATATATTTAAATAATGACGAAAAAATGAAATGAGCGCGTATTGGCAAGTATCTAAACGAAATTACAAATTTAATACTTGTCTCCCACTATTTTTCGGCGAGCCTCTAACCCTCTGTTAGTACTCGGGAAACCTAGTTTCCTAGTGGGCTAGGATCCCGTTAAATAACACACAACCTTGACTTTGGCCAATAAGCTGTATGATATTTAACTAAGTAGATCTCTAAGATCAATTGGATCTCATCAAATTCCTAGATCCAGTAGGTGGACATCTATGGGAACACAGAAACTGGGTGACGCATGCTGTTCTAGGCTCGCGGCCTAGTTGGGAGTACGGAGTAGCCCGCGGGGGACTAAACCGGAGAATAATGGAGTCGCCACCCGGTGTGAACTGTGAAAATGAGATTTAAGGCCGCACTCACCCCTCGCAAGGGAAGACCTCAAACCGTTGGGTTTAGAATGGTCCCTTACTTATGCCACTTGTAATAAAATGATTTGTGCAATAATCTAACCAAGCCTAAGCAACATAATTCCAAAGATGATTTACCCCTAAGTTCGCATGCATACATCAACAAGTTCATCTAAATTTACATGTAACACATATCTGAATTTGCATACAGCCTATTTGCATGTAATCTATGTCTCGATTTACATACATAAAGATAAATTAACATACGACAAGCATACAAGTTAATAAACACATTGTACTCATACATGTGGGGAATACAGATGAACGACACATACACAATCTTGCGTAATACAGAGAAGCAATCAGGTTCATCATACGAAGGGATAGCTATTAGGGACATTATGCACGAAATTTGATGAAAATGACTCAGTTCAGTTGGTGCGCGATCGTGTAGGATTCGTAAACGCGTTCGAACGGTAAACAGAAGGTTCGTGTTCGTATAGCATTCGAGAATGCGTTCGAACGGAACCAGACCTGATGCATGATGAAACTAAGAAAGTGCGTGCGTGTTCGCGTAGCGTTCGAGAACGCGTTCGAACTGTAAAAAGAAGGTTCGTGTTCGTATAGCGTTCGAGAACGCGTTCGAACAAAACCAGACCTGATGCATGATGAAACTAAGAAAATGCGTGCGCATTCGCGTAGCGTTCGAGAACTCGTTCGAACGATAAACAGAAGGTTCACATTCGTGTGGCATTGGAGAACGCGTTCGAATGGAACCAGACCTGATGCATGCAACACATTCATAGACAAACAAGTCCACAATGTAGGACCTCACGTATCCGATTGAACTCATCTCGCATCTAATCGAATATAAAATATCCCGCGCGGCAAAGCATCGTGGTAAAGGATTTTAACCTCTCAAAATAGAGGACCTTTAATCGCACTTACTAAGCCCATGCGCAAACAACACAATACATATATAAAGAAGTAAAGACAACGATATCGGACTTCGTTTACCCGATTGAACACATCTTCCATTCAATCAAATATACGTCATCCGGTGCGGCGAAGCATCGTGGTAAAGGATTTTAACCTCTCAAAATAGAGGACCTTTAATCGCACTTACTAAGCCCATGCACTTTATCACCAATTGCATAAACAACCGACGTACATAAAGCAAAAGACACGATGTAAGAGGCGCGGCAAAGTGTTGGCGTAAAGGTAGCCTTTTGGCATTTTCTTCCTTCAAATGGAAAACCTTTAGACCGACATACTAAGCCCATGCGCATCACATCATCAATACAAACAAATCATCATACGAAAATTAAATGGCGAGATGAAAAATGCAGATAATAAACAAACAAGATAAAACAAAGCGAAACATGTGCCATTTGCTCGAGTGGTACGTGGAGTTGTATCCCGAGTACAGATCATACTACCGTCCATTCGGAATCGGCTATGAAATTTATGTCCGGGTTTCCATCCTATATACCACAAGAGGCGACACATTTTCATTCATTCAAAGGCCACAACACACATTAAAAAAATGACTCTCATGCGACAGTGATGAATAAAACAATTAAAAAATGATAGATGAAAAAAATAGGAAAAATACCCTCAGGTCTAACCTTTTATGTCGACTCTTGGAAGTACGGTGCACGGTTGTCGAAAAAGGGGGAAATTCTCTGCAACTCCTCTGGTTCACAGGTTCACGCCTTTCCTCGCTATTCCACTGCTCAAGCTACTGTTTTGACTCTGATGCGCTGCTGTTTTGACTTCGATTCGCAGCTGTTTTGCTACTGTATTTCTGCTGTATTTTGCTCACTGTTTTCTGATGTTTCTAAAGGCTTTAAGTACAGTTTTTAGTTATTGTTTTAGGGATTAAAAGTGCATTTTTTGTTGGTCACTGGTTTAGGTGATTCAAGGGCTGTTTTCTTAGGTATTTCGGTGATATGGGGGCTGCTGTATAGGGGTTGTTTCGGTGGTGTTTCGGGTTGTAATGTTTTCGGCAATTAAGGGGTTTATGGGGCTGTGATTTTCGGCTAAGGGTGTATGAGGAGAAGAGAAATATTTACTTGCTGCATGTGAGTGAGAGAGAAGTTTTTTTCTTGTATCAATGAGCTAGGGCTCTCAAGGGTTGGAATTGGGTTTCTTTTATAGGCAAAGGGCTAGGGTTAAATCTTGCTTGACAAGGAAGGGATTTGTGTATTTAATGGAGGATATGATTTTGTTTTAAACAAGGAAAACCAAAGATTGAGGGGGGACAAAATTGGTTCAATTTAGGAAGTTAATATATTTAATTTGTGTTGTTTAGGCATAATATTTGTTAAATTAGGAATACAATTTTTTGATTGGGAATATAATTGGTTGTTTGATTTTAATTAGGCATGATTTTATTTAATGTTTTATTTAGTTTGGTATATGATTTAATTAATATTTTATTTAATTCCCCATGTGTTAAATATGTATTTTATTAATTGGGATGTGTTTTATGGGATTTGGTGGCCTAATTATGCTTGGGTGTGAGGCTAGCAGCAAAACCAGAAATACCGACACCGTTCGAACGCCTCTTCGAACACTACACGAACGCCCGCAATCTACCTGACGTTCGAACGAAGTAACGACCGCAGCACGAACGAAAACAGTGAACTTGTGAAATGAATTTGATGACATGTCTATTCTGAATTTCCCCTTCCGATGTCCGTTTCCCGTGACTTCCGTGACTTAAAAGGTAGTGCCTCCAAATGAGACTCATCATAGGGACTTATATGCAAAAATGCAGTGTCTACAGTCGCCCCCACTTTAATGGGACTTGTGTAATATGTAACAGTGAAAATCCTATCAAAGTTATGCAATGTATTTTCACTTACCTGGCTCGCCAGCTGCCACTTGACTTGCCATGTGTTGCGTGGAGTTGATGTTGTGCCGTACCTGGCATGCTAAACCTCATACCCGAGGTGTCGCAGTTGCGTCTCCGTACCTAGAGTGTCGCAGTGGTGTCTCCATACTCGGAGTGCCGTACTTGGCGTGCTAAACCTCGTACCCAAGGCGTCGCTGTAATATCTCCATACCCTGAGTGTCGTACCTGGCGTACTAAACCTCATACCCAAGGCGTCGCAGAAATATCTCCATACCCGGAGTGCCGTACCTGGCGTGTTAAACCTCATACCCAAGGCGTCGCAGTAATATCTCCATACCCGGAGTGCCGTACCTGGCGTGTTAAACCTCATACCCAAGGTGTTGCAGTAATATCTCCATACCATGAGTGATGTACCTGGCATGCTAAACCTCATACCCAAGGCGTTGCAGTAATATCTCCATACCCGGAGTGCCGTACCTGGCGTACTAAACCTCATACCCAAGGCGTCGCAGTAATATCTCCATACCCAGAGTGTCGTACCTGGCGTGCTAAACCTCATACCCAAGGCATCACAGTAATATCTCCATACCCGGAGTGCCGTATCTGGCGTGCTAAACCTCATACCCAAGGCGTCGCAGTAATATCTCCATACCTGGAGTGTCGTACCTGGCGTGCTAAAGCTCATACCCAAGGCGTTGCAGTAATATCTCCATACCCGGAGTGCCGTACTTGGCATACTAAACCTCATACCCAAGGCATCACAGTAATATCTCCATACCCGGAGTGCCGTACCTGGCGTGCTAAACCTCATACCCAAGGCATCACAGTAATATCTCCATACCCGGAGTGTCGTACCTGGCGTGCTAAACCTCATACCCAAGGCGTCACAGTAATATCTCCATACCCGAAGTGTCGTACCTGGCGTGCTAAACCTCATACCCAAGGCATTGCAGTAATATCTCCATACCCGGAGTGCCGTACCTGGCGTACTAAACCTCATACCCAAGGCGTCACAGTAATATCTCCATACCCGGAGTGCCGTACCTGGCGTGCTAAACCTCATACCAAGGCGTCACAATATCATCTCCAAACCTAGAGTGTCGTACCTGGCGAAATTGATCTGATGTCTCCATACCCGGAGTGCCGTACCCAGCAAAACAGATTCTGTATCTCCATACCCGGAGTGTCGTACCCGGCAAAACTGATATGATGTTAATGTGGGCCTCACCCCCAGAGTGCCATACCCGGCTAGACTGATGCTGATAAGGATGTGGGTCTCGCCCCCAGAGTGCCATACCCGGCCAGACTGATGCTGATAAGGACGTGGGCCTCGCCTCCAGAGTGCCATACCCGGCCTGACTGATGCTGATAAGGATGTGGGCCTCGCCCCCAGAATGCCATACCCGGCCAGACTGATGCTGATAAGGATGTGGGCCTCGCCCCCAGAGTGCCATACCCGGCTAGACTGATGTTGATAAGGATGTAGGCCTCGCCCCCTGATCGGCGTAAACACACACGTATAACGCAAGCGCACGTATCGTTCAAGTAGTATAAAAATATCGATCCCAAGAGGACTTAATTCCTACTGTTATTATTAAAGATTGAATATATTTATTTACAAATATCTAATTGAGGGTGAAAATAATGATTGCTTGATTGATTTGGTTGATTGTAGTTTTGCAAAATAAAGAAATAAATAAAAAGACAAAAGAAAATACTAAGGAAAATAACAGAAGACACAAAGATCTAGGGTTGTAAATCATTCTAATATCTTTTAAAAGATGAAGTGATTATTTTATGTTTGTGTAATAAATCAGTTTACTAACCTGGAACACTAAATTATGCAAAAGCCTCTATCGATGGTCAGACGCAAATACCCAGTTTAACCCAATTGAACCATATGTCTATGTCAACCAAATTATCTGGATTCATTAAGTTTAAGTTCCAATTATGGCTACCCCCGCCCGACAGGTATATGTCTATCCTGTAAGGAAATCTATTAAAGGGTTATCTATCCTCAATGAAGATCGTGGGCTATTAAGTCTAAGGCTGAAACCTAAAATCCCTATGTCTAGTTCATTTTAGATTTACCACATCAATCTTATTGGTGATCAGACAACAAGAAGCATTAAGCTTAAGACTTAATAAGTAAACCTTTAAATTGCCCAAACTATAAAATAACCCCTTATAAACCGGTGATATTAGAATTCATCACAACCCCAGATAACTAACACATAACTAGGGCTAGTAAAAACTTAAAAGTAAAAGACATAAAGTAAAAGCTGAAAAGTAAAATAAAATAAAATGCTAAGGTAAAAGGAATTACTTTTACTACTACTAATTTAGATATCTCCCATAAAATAATATATAAACTTGTGATAATATTTCCAACAGACCAATCTGGCGGTATCCTGATTAAGTCAAATTAAGTCCAACCAGCCATTAAGGCGGTAATATTTGTCCATAAACCAGCCATATGGAACCAAAATTAAATTACCAACCGACCAATCTGGCGGTATCCTTGATTAGTCAGGTTTAAACCAGATTAAAATTAATTTACCAACTGACCAATATAGCGGTATCCTTTTTAAGTCAATATTTTAAACAGAGAATATATTATTTTTAAGGGAGATTAATCTAAATAGTAACAGTAAAAGAATTACCTTTCACCCTAGCTGTAGAAATTACCTCCTCATAGTGAATAGTAAAAAGTAAAAAGTAAAAAGTAAATTACTATTATTACAAAACGTATTAAAATTATTTACAAAACTAAAAATTAAAAAAAACTAAAAACTAAAAGAAACTAGAGAGAGAAACTCTCTCTTTACATCAAAGAGAAGGGAGAGAGTGGTACCACAAAATCTGAAATCTCGAGCAGAATTTATAGGCCTCAGTGGGGTTCCCGCGTCGCGACGCCAGGGGCTTGCGCGTCGCGACGCTGGAACAGTGAGGCGTGGCACAATGACGGCTTGACACGTGGTGATTCAGATAAGAAGATAACGTGACACGTGGCGAGGCGGCTGACAACTCAATAATTGATGCTGACGTGGCAAGGCAGCTGAGAGAAATTTTCGGCACCGTAGGATTGCGACACGTGGCGACACGTGTCATGCTGTGATTGGCTGATGATGACGTGGCATGTTGACTCGGTTGACATGCTGACGTGGACGATGACATGGCAAGACGCGTGGAAGAGTTGACTCGTTGACCAGATGACGTGGTGACACATAGGATGACACGTGGCACGTGGAAATAGTAATTGTCGGCACATAGGATGATGACACGTGGCACGGCGCACGTTAGCAGATCGGTTGTGATGGTGACACGTGTCACGACGCATGTTAGCAAAGTCAAACTTCTCAAATTCTGACCCGGCGCACGTTAGCAGCTCTGGTGCACGTTAGGCGTCGCGACGCAAAAGGCTTGCGCGTCGCGACGCGCTAAATTTACCGAAATGCCCCTTTTTGCCAATTTTTCCTGTTTTGCTCTAAATCACCTCCAGAATGACCTGAAACTTTATTTATCTACAAAATAACACAAAACACATCAAAATATTCACAAGACTCAAGAAACTATAAAAAATATTAGGTTAAATGAGTGGGAAATAGTGATATAAATACCACTCATCACACCCCCTAACATTTTGCTAGTCCTCGAGCAAAACACAGAATAAAATAACATAATAAAATAAAATTTAACTAAGCCACTTTCGTAGGGATCACGAATGTATTTAGCGTATGCAACAAGCCTTTAAACCCCTAGGTGTCCCTAGTGGACGAGTTGTAGTCTCGTGAGGGTTTACAGCAATGCTACCCACAAACTTTTTATAAAAGTAAAAAGGTAGTGAAACTAATGCACACAAAAGCAAAAACACAAGAGAAAAGAGAATAAAGAAGTTAGTGACTAATCAGGTGAAACTTCTACTTCAAGTTACTAGTTGTTTTGTTTCTTTCTAAATTGCTGAATAAATAAATTCTCCGATTATTTTTGTCATTCTTCATATTCACAGCCAACAAGATATTAATCAACTCATTTTTGCCCACAACAGTCATAAGTGCAGTTGATAAGAGAGTAATATTTTTGTCCTAAAGTTCTATCAGATTTCACACCTTTTGGTAGTAATGGAATAATTTTTCTGATTTTTCTGATTTTTTCTTTGATTTTTTCTCTATTTTTTTATTTATATACAATATTTTCCATCTATGTATCGAGTGTTGGGTCGGTGGCTCCCAAACCAGTTGGCTTTAGGGCACCAGGTGTTAAGATACCCCTAAGGACTTAATTACTCAGACTTCAGATATATAAATTTTTGCAGCATCTTTGATCCATGTAGCGAGTTTTGGGCCAGTGACTCCCAAACCAGTTGGTTTTAGGGCACTGGGTGTTAAAACACCCTTACAGACTTAATAACTCGGATCTCAGAGATTTTTTTTTTTTTATTTCATCACTTTTTGAGGTGCTTCCTCCAATTAAACTAGAGCACTGAATATTACAAACTTTTCAATTTTAGCTCAAGTCCGTATGTTTCCATATATGTTGATAATACCTGTCAACTGAGCATATGAAGATCCATTTTAGTCAGTATTATAGAGAATTCACAAATTAAATAATTGAAAATGAAATAAACAAAAATTAACTTGTTTCAAAACTGGTTTGAGATACGTCTCAGGAGTGAAAACTCCTTACTCAGCTATCTTTTACCAATTTCACCTTTTAGTCAAAATAAAAGAACGCAAAATATTTTTTTTTTTTTGTATTTTTCAAACAATTTTGGATTAAAAATAAAAATAAGACACAAACTAAAAACAAGGTAGTATTCCCGTTGTAGATTCCCCAGAGGGAGGGTGGAGCGAGGCTCTTATCGCTTGGTGTCAGGAATAAACAACGAGTCCTCCACATTAGTCTATCACAATGAGTTATGGGTGAATGATTATCTAGGTGCCTTCGCAACTTTTCCTTATAGAAAGGTAGTGAGTGAAGGAAAACACCAAACCATCACCTGCTCCCTAAACAGTAGAAGAAGAGTTTAGAAGATAATACCTGGTTAGTTGAAATTCTACAAGAAATTAAAGGTTAAGATCCAGATTAACACGACACCTCTTACCACGATCGTCCTCTGACCAATTTATCTTTGAAAGGATAGGGTCAACTTGTGGTTCATAGGCTAAGAGTTGGTCAATTAGATCCGGAGCAGTTCTGACAGTAAATAGTAGTTCTTTTAAAGGTTTTGACACGAACCCATTTCTCCGAGCATCATCAAGAAACACACAAAGAAAATCATAAAATCCATCAACGTTGAGCAGTCCAATTGGTTTCTGGTGTATGTTCAGGTTCGTCCAAGATAAAACTATAAAAATTTCCTCCAATGTGCCCAAGCCACCTGGCAAAGCAATAAAAGCATCAGCACGGTTTATCATTTCTATCAGTCGTTCCGACATACCTGGCACGATCAATTCCTCTCTGTTTGATGATCCAATAAGATTTGCTTCTGCCAAGGGTTTTGGGATGATTCCCAAAATGTGACTGCCTCCTTCCTGTACAGCCTTTGAAACGATCCCCATTAGTCCTAGATTGCCTCCACCATATATTAAGTGCATATTCCTTACAGCTAAAGACTCGACCCAATTCTTGTGCTGCTTCTACATATTGTGGCTTAACCAACACTACTACCGCAAAACACACAGATGTTGGCTTCCATTTTTTTTTATGTATTTCTTTCTCAACTTTGGATGCCTTCATAAGTGCAATGACGTGCTGAATTTATAGTACCTGAAAAATGGTGAGTAATAATAGCACTAGTATCTTCCAAATGACGTTGTTAGCTAAAACAACAAATGAAATCGTGAAAGGTCAAAAAGTCTGGATCCTGTCTACGAAGATAAAGATAAAAAGCGAATCAAAGCAATAATTAAGGCAATGAAATTGTCTACGCAATACGCCACTCGTTTGGTATATAAATCCATTAGGATGCGTCTCAAGAATTAATTCTTTACTCAGCCATCGCTAATGAATTGTTTCTCATCTTTGATTGCCAAACACCATTCCTTCTGTCTTAAAATGTTTCGTTGTGCTTTTCCCTACAAAATAACATACAAAATTAAAAACTCCACACTATGTATACACAAAATATGAAAACAGAAATTACAAACAAATTGCATGGGTTGCCTCCCTGATAGCGCTAAATTTTTCGTCTTCAGCCCAACGTGACTGAAATCTATATGTCAATGAGGTTTCAGCGTTGTTTTGGATGTTCGATTATTAAAGAACATCCCATGAGCATTGCTTTTGAATGGTCTCTTCCAACAATAAAGTGGCAAAAAGAATTTTGTCTCATTCAGTGCTTGTGCCACCTTTTTGATCTTTGTTGCTCCAGTGGTTCCTGAAAAGAAAGAAAGAAAATCAGGAGGTCTCGTATGGTGCTCGACTTGGAATGGGAGTTCCATTCTGTCAAGCTTCTGGGCGATATCTTTGATTTGTACTCCCTAAAACAACGATGTTTCTCCTGAATGCTTTGGATCTTTATTAAGGTCAGACATTTGCTCCTCCATTTGCTCTGCTTATTGTTCCACCTTTTCTTCACAGATGTATTTTAAAATTTTCGTATTCAGCTCTTCATCTGTCCTTTGTGAAATGCATGCTTCAAAATTATCAACCTAAGGATGAAAAGAAATGTCAGATTTTCGGTCTTCATCCTCTGATCTGGGTGAAATGATTGGCTCAGGTAGATCTTCTTCAAACATCATTGCAAAATAGTCTCCAAGATCTTCATTTTGAGGATTGAAAGTTTGATCCTCCGTTGTTGGTGCAGTTGGTACAAATAGATCAGCTTCATCCTCGTCAGAATCTGAATAATAAAAGTCAAATTGAGACTTTGCCGGTTCGGGCTCCTGAACTAATAACTCAGATTCTTGATACTGCTCAGCCTCATCCTATGTTATGATGTCATGATGAATCTCAGGATATTGAAAGGTCTCTTCAGTAGTATTTGAATTTACTCCGTGAGATATGTGATTCAGGTTCTCTGTTAATTGTCTAACTTGATCTGTCATTCTTTGTATAGACATTGCTTGACTTTGAATTTGTGCATCAAATTGAGCTTCCCGTTCCTCGAACCAATCTTTGAGTATGTGAAGCAACTAATCTTCCTCTGATGGTTCTGGTTGATGAAGATCATATGTAGATGGTGGATAAGATGGAAAATGTGATGATTCTTCATACCTTGAATGATTCCAATAATTCTGCCACTCTGAAAGGTATTTACATTGATCGCTCGAGTGGTTACCATCACAAATTACACATCTCCCTGTTTCGTTCTGTTGAGCAATTGTAAAATTACTTGGTTCTGGTATCCAGTGATAGTCATTGGGCTGGACAACAGGCCTCAGAAAACCGAACTGTTGCTCCTAGATATGGGGTGTATCTTTTTGTAAAGCTCGTAATCTTTTAATCTCCCAATAATGTTCCATTTTTTTTTCAATCGCCTGAAAATACAATAAAGAAATAAAAATTACAGATAAAGATAAAGAAAATTAGATACAAGTAAATTAGATAGCTTCAAAATTAATAACTCAAGAAAAATAAGTCCCCGGCAACGGCGCCAAAAACTTGACCGGCGTAAACACACACGTATAACGCAAGCGCACGTATCGTTCAAGTAGTATAAAAATATCGATCCCACGAGGACTTAATTCCTACTGTTGTTATTAATTATTGAATCTATTTATTTATAAATATCTAATTGAGGGTGAAAAGAATGATTGCTTGATTGATTTGGTTGATTGTAGTTTTGCAAAATAAATAAATAAATAAAAAGACAAAAGAAAATACTAAGGAAAATAACAAAAGACACAAAGATCTAGGGTTGTAAATCATTCTAATATATTTTAAAGGATGAAGTGATTATTTTATGTTTGTGTAATAAATCAGTTTACTAACCTGGAACACTAAATTATGCAAAAGCCTATGTCGATGGTTAGACGCAAATACCCAGTTTAACCCAATTGAACCATATGTCTATGTCAACCAAATTATCTGGATTCATTAAGTTTAAGTTCCAATTATGGCTACCCCCGCCTGATATGTATATGTCTATCCTGTAAGGAAATCTATTAAAGGGTTATCTACCCTCAAGGAAGATCGTGGGCTATTAAGTCTAAGGCTGAAACCTAAAATCCCTATATCTCATTTTAGATTTACCACATCAATCTTATTGGTGATCAGACAACAAGAAGGCATTAAGCTTAAGACTTAATAAGTAAACCTTTAAATTACCCAAACTATAAAATAACCCCTTATAAACCGGTGATATTAGAATTCATCACAACCCCAGATAACTAACACATAACTAGGGCTAGTAAAAACTTAAAAGTAAAAGACATAAAGTAAAAGCTGAAAAGTAAAATAAAATAAAATGCTAAGGTAAAAGGAATTACTTTTACTACTACTAATTTAGATATCTCCCATAAAATAATATATAAACTTGTGATAATATTACCAACCGACCAGTCTGGCGGTATCCCGATTAAGTCAAATTAAGTCCAACCAGCCATTAAGGCGGTAATATTTGTCCATAAACCAACCATAAAGGCGGAACAAAAATTAAATTACCAACCGGCCAATCTTGCGGTATCCTTGATTAGTCAGGTTTAAACCAGATTAAAATTAATTTACCAACCGACCAATATAGCGGTATCCTTTTTAAGTCAATATTTTAAACAGTGAATATATTATTTTTAAGGGAGATTAATCTAAATAGTTAAAGTAAAAGAATTACCTTTCACCATAGCTGGAGAAGTTACCTCCTTATAGTGAATAGTAAAAACTGTAAAAAGTAAAAAGTAAAAAGTAAATTACTATTATTACAAAACGTAATTAAAATTATTCACAAAACTAAAAATTAAAAAAAATACTAAAAACTAAAAGAAACTAGAGAGAGAAACTATCTCTTTACATCAAATAGAAGGGAGAGAGTGGTGCAACAAAATCTGAAATCTCGAGCTGAATTTATAGGCCTCGGTGGGGTTCCAGCGTCGCGACGCCAGGCGCTTGCGGGTCGCGACGCTGGAACAGTGAGGCGTGGCACAATGACGGCTTGACACGTGGTGATTCAGATAAGAAGATAAGGTGACACATGGCGAGGCGGCTGACAACTCAATAATTGATGCTGACGTGGCGCTGACGTGGCAAGGCGGCTGAGCGAAATTGTCGGCACCGTAGGATGGCGACACGTGGCGACACGTGTCATGCTGTGATTGGCTTATGATGACGTGGCATGTTGACTCAGTTGACCTGCTGATGTGGACGATGACTGGCAAGACGCGTGGAAGAGTTGACTCGTTGACTGGATGACGTGGCGACACGTAGGATGACACGTGGAAATAGTAATTGTCAGCAACGTAGGATGATGACACGTGGCACGGCGCACGTTAGCAGATCGGCTGTGATGGTGACACGTGTCACGGCGCATGTTAGCAAAGTCAAACTTCTCAAATTCTGACCCGGCGCACGTTAGCAGCTTTGGTGCACTTTAGGCGTCGCGACGCGCTAAATTTACCGAAATGCCCCTTTTTGCCAATTTTTCCTGTTTTGGCACAAATCACCTCCAGAATGTCTTGAAACTTTATTTATCTACAAAATAACACAAAACACATCAAAATATTCACAAAACCCAAGAAACTATACAAAATATTAGGTTAAATGAGTGGGAAATAGTGATATAAATACCACTCATCACACCCCCAAACCTAACATTTTGCTAGTCCTCAAGCAAAATATAGAGTAAAATAACATAAACAAAGATAAAATTTAACTAAGCCACTTTCGTAGGGATCACGGTTGCATTTAGCATATGCAACAAGCATTTAAACCCCTAGGTGTCCCTAGTGGACGAGTTGTAGTCTCGTGAGGGTTTACAGCAATGATACCCACAAATATTTTACAAAAGAAAAAATGTAGTAAAACTAATGCACACAAAAGAAAAAAGACAAGAGAAAAGAGAATAAAGATGTTAGTGATTAATCAGGTGAAACTTCTACTTCAAGTTACTAGTTGTTTTTTTTCTTTCTAAATTACTGAATAAGTAAATTCTCCGATTATTTTTGTCATTCTTCATATTCACAGTCAACAAGATATTAATCAACTCATTTTTGCCCACAACAGTCATAAGTGCAGTTGATAAGAGAGTAATATTTTTGTCCTAAAGTTCTATCAGATTTCACACCTTTTGGTAGCAATGGAATATTTTTTCTGATTTTTCTGATTTTTTCTTTGATTTTTTCTCTATTTTTGTTATTTATATACAATATCTTCCATCTATGTATCGAGTGTTGGGTCGGTGGCTCCCAAACTAGTTGGCTTTAGGGCACCAGGTGTTAAGATACCCCTACGGACTTAATTACTCAGACTTCAGATATATATATTTTTGCAGCATCTTTGATCCATGTAGCGAGCTTTGGGCCAGTGACTCCCAAACCAGTTGGTTTTAGGGCAATAGATGTTAAAACACCCTTACAGACTTAATAACTCGGATCTCAGATTTTATTTTTTTTTATTTTTTTATTTTTTTTATTCCATCACTTTTTGAGGTGCTTCCTCCAATTAAACTAGAGCACTGAATATTACAAACTTTTCAATTTTAGCTCATGTCCGTATGTTTCCATATATGTTGATAATACCAGTCAATTGAGCATATGAAGATCCATTTTAGTCAGTTATTATGGAGAATTCACAAATTAAATAATTCAAAATGAAATAAACAAAAATTAACTTGTTTCAAAAATGTGTTTGAGATACGTCTCAGGAGTGAAAACTCCTTACTCAGCTATCTTTTACCAATTTCACTTTTAGTCAAATAAAAGAACGCAAATTTTTTTTTTTGTATTTTTCGAAAAAATTTGGACTAAAAATAAAAATAAACACACAAACTAAAAAACAAGGTAGATTTCCCGTTGTAGATTCCCCAGAGGGAGGGTGGAGCGAGGATCTCTTAAGTACCCAAGCCTCTTAGGCTCTTATCGCTTGGTGTCAGGAATAAACAACGAGTCCTCCACATTAGTCTATCACAATGAGCTATGGGTGAATGATTATCTAGGTGCCTTCGCAACTTTTCCTTATAGAAAGGTAGTGAGTGAAGGAAGACACCAAACCATCACATGCTCCCTAAACTAGAAACAGAACAAAGAAATAATAATACCTGAAATTCCTTCTGACAATTAAGTAGACCGAGATCTACATGTGTGAACCTTGTCTTTAAATAGTTAAATCAATTAGAGTTATCGATCCAGATTACGACGCCTCTTACCACGATGTCCTCGGACCAATTTATCTTTGAAAAGATAGGGTCAACTTGTGGTTCATAGGCCTAAGAGTGGTCAATTAGATCCGGAGCAGTTCTGGCAGTAATAGTAGTTCTTTTAAAGGTTTTGACACGAACCCATTCTCCGAGCATCATCAAGAAACACACAAAGAAAATCATAAAATCCATCAACGTTGAGCAGTCCAATTGGTTTCTGGTGTATGTTCAGGTTCGCCCAAGATAAAACTATAAAAATTTCCTCCAATGTGCCGAAGCCACCTGGCAAAGCAAAATAAAAGCATCAGCACGGTTTATCATTTCTATCAGTCGTTCCGACATACCTGGCATGGTCAATTCCTCTCCGTTTGATGATCCAATAAGATTTGCTTCTGCCAAGGGTTTGTGATGATTCCCAAAACGTGACTGCCTCCTTCATGTACAGCCTTTGAAACGATCCCCATTAGTCATAGATTGCCTCCACCATATATTAAGTGCATATTCCTTACAGCTAAGACTCGACCCAATTCTTGTGCTGCTTCTATATATTGTGGCTTAACACCAACCTACTACACCGCAAAACACACAGATGTTTTCAACTCGTCTTCTTGAAGTGGCTTCCATTTTTTTTTATGTATTTCTTCTCAAATTGGATGCCTTCATAAGTGCAATGACGTGCTGAATTTATAGTACCTGAAAAAAGGGTGAGTAATAATAGCACTAGTATCTTCCAAATGACGTTTGTTAGCTAAACAACAAATGAATCGTGAAAGGTCAAAAAGTCTGGATCCTGTCTACGAAGATAAAGATAAAAAGCGAATCAAAGCAATAATTAAGGCAACGGAATTGTGTACGCAATACGCCACTCGTTTGGTATATAAATCCATTAGGATGCGTCTCAAGAATTAATTCTTTACTCAACCATCGCTAATGAATTGTTTCTCATCTTTGATTGCCAAACACCATTCATTCTGTCTTAAAATGCTTCGTTTGTGCTTTTCCCTACAAAAATAACATACAAAATTAAAAACTCCACACTATGTATACACAAAATATGAAAACAGAAATTACAACAAATTGCATCGGTTGCCTCCCTGATAGCGCTAAATTTTTCGTCTTCAGCCAGACGTGACTGAAATCTATCTGTCATGAGGTTTCAGCGTTGTTTTGGATGTCCGATTAAAGACAATCCATGAGCATTGCTTTTGAATGGTCTCTTCCAACAATAAAGTGGCAAACAGAATTTTGTCTCATTCAGTGCTTGTGCCACCTTTTTGATCTTTGTTGCTCCAGTGGTTCCTGAAAAGAAAGAAAGAAAATCAGGAGGTCTCGTATGGTGCTCGACTTGGAATGGGAGTTCCATTTTGTCAAACTTCTGGGTGATATCTTCGATTTGTACTCCCCAAAACAGTGATGTTTCTCCTGAATGCTCTGGATCTTTATTAAGGTCAGACATTTGCTCCTCATTTGCTCTGCTTCTTGTTCCACCTTTTCTTCACAGATGTATTTTAAAATTTTCGTATTCAGCTCTTCATCTGTCCTCTGTGAAATGCATGCTTCAAAATTATCAACCTGAGGATGAAAAGAAATGTCAGATTTTAGGTCTTCATCCTCTGATCTAGGTGAAATGATTGGCTCAGGTAGATCTTCTTCAAACATCATTGCAAAATAGTCTCCAAGATCTTCATTTTGAGGATTTAAAGTTTGATCCTCCGTTGTTAGTGCAGTTGGTACAAATAGATCAGCTTCATCCTCGTCAGAATCTAAATAATAAAAGTCAATATAGACTTTGCCGGTTCGGGCTCCTGAACTGATAGCTCAGATTCTTGATACTGCTCAGCCTCATCCTTTGTTATGATGTCATGATGAATCTCAGGATATTGAAAGGCCTCTTCAGTAGTATTTGAATTTGCTCCGTGAGATATGTGATTCAGGTTCCCTGTTAATTGTCTAACTTGATCTGTCATTCTTTGTATAAACATTTCTTGACTTTGAATTTGTGCATCAAATTGAGCTTCCCGTTCCTCGAACCAATCTTTGAGTATGTGAAGCAACTGATCTTCCTCTGATGGTTCTGGTTGATGAAGATCATATGTAGATGGTGGATAAGATGGAAAATGTGATGATTCTTCATACCTTGAATGATTCCAATAATTCTGCCACTCTGAAAGGTATATACATTGATCGCTCGAGTGGTTACCATCACAAATTACACATCTCCCTGTTTCGTTCTGTTGAGCAATTGTAAAATTGCTTGGTTCTGGCATCCAGTGATAGTCATTGGGCTGGACAACAGGCCTCAGAAAATCGGACTGTTGCTCCTAGATGTGGAGTGTATCTTCTTGTAAAGCTCGTAATCTTTCAATCTCCCAATAATGTTCCATTTTTTTTTCAATCACCTGAAAATACAATAAAGAAAAAAAATTACAGATAAAGATAAAGAAAATTAGATACAAGTAAATTAGATAGCTTCAAAATTAATAACTCAAGAAAAATAAGTCCCCGGCAACGGCGCCAAAAACTTGACTGGCGTAAAACACACACGTATAACGCAAGCGCACGTATCGTTCAAGTAGTATAAAAATATCAATCCCACGAGGACTTAATTCCTACTGTTGTTATTAATTATTGAATCTATTTATTTACAAATATCTAATTGAGGGTGAAAAGA
Organism: Zanthoxylum bungeanum; assembly: GCA_019454045.1. Classification (NCBI taxonomy): domain Eukaryota; kingdom Viridiplantae; phylum Streptophyta; class Magnoliopsida; order Sapindales; family Rutaceae; genus Zanthoxylum; species Zanthoxylum bungeanum. The sequence goes on along the minus strand of SKCR01040900.1, from coordinate 13,207 downwards.
ATGATTGCTTGATTGATTTGGTTGATTGTAGTTTTGCAAAATAAATAAATAAATAAAAAGACAAAAGAAAATACTAAGGAAAATAACAAAAGACACAAAGATCTAGGGTTGTAAATAATTCTAATAATTTTTTAAAAGATGAAGTGATTATTTTATGTTTGTGTAATAAATCAGTTTACTAACCTGGAACACTAAATTATGCAAAAGCCTATGTCGATGGTCAGACGCAAATACCCAATTTAACCCAATTGAACCATATGTCTATGTCAACCAAATTATCTGGATTCATTAAGTTTAAGTTCTAATTATGGCTACCCCCGCCCGACAGGTATATGTCTATCCTGTAAGGAAATCTATTAAAGGGTTATCTATCCTCAAGGAAGATCGTGGGCTATTAAGTCTAAGGCTGAAACCTAAAATCCTATATCTAGTCATTTTAGATTTACCACATCAATTTTATTGGTGATCAGACAATAAGAAGGCATTAAGCTTAAGACTTAATAAGTAAACCTTTAAATTACCCCAAACTATAAAATAACCCCTTATAAACCGGTGATATTAGAATTCATCACAACCCCAGATAACTAACACATAACTAGGGCTAGTAAAAACTTAAAAGTAAAAGACATAAAGTAAAAGCTGAAAAGTAAAATAAAATAAAATGCTAAGGTAAAAGGAATTACTTTTACTACTACTAATTTAGATATCTCCCATAAAATAATATATAAACTTGTGATAATATTACCAACCGACCAGTCTGGCGGTATCCTGATTAAGTCAAATTAAGTCCAACCAGCCATTAAGGCGGTAATATTTGTCCATAAACCAGCCATAAAGGCGGAACCAAAATTAAATTACCAACCGACCAATCTAGCGGTATCATTGATTAGTCAGGTTTAAACCAGATTAAAATTAATTTACCAACCGACCAAATAGCGGTATCCTTTTGAAGTCAATATTTTAAACAGTGAATATATTATTTTAAGGGAGATTAATCTAAATAGTAAAAGTAAAAGAATTACCTTTCACCCTAGCTGGAGAAGTTACCTCCTCATAGTGAATAGTAAAAACTGTAAAAAGTAAAAAGTAAAAAGTAAATTACTATTATTACAAAACGTAATTAAAATTATTTACAAAACTAAAAATTAAAAAAAACTAAAAACTAAAAGAAACTAGAGAGAGAAACTCTCTCTTTACATCAAAGAGAAGGGAGAGAGTGGTGCAACAAAATCTGAAATCTCGAGCTGAATTTATAGGCCTCGGTGGGGTTCCAGCATCGCGACGCTAGGCGCTTGTGGGTCGCGACTCTGGAACAGTGAGGCGTGGCACAATGACGGCTTGACACGTGGCGATTCAGATAAGAAGATAAGGCGACACGTGGCGAGGCGGGCTGACAACTCAATAATTGATGCTGACGTGGCGCTGACGTGGCAAGGCGGCTGAGCGAAATTGTCGGCATCGTAGGATGGCGACACGTGGCGACACGTGTCATGCTGTGATTGGATTATGATGACGTGGCATGTTGACTCGGTTGACCTGCTGATGTGGACGATGACATGGCAAGACGCGTGGAAGAGTTGACTCATTGACCGGAACGTAGGATGACACGTGGCACACGTGGAAATAGTAATTGTCGGTAACGAAGGATGATGACACGTGGCACGGCGCACGTTAGCAGATCGGCTATGATGGTGACACGTGTCACGACGCATGTTAGCAAAGTCAAACTTCTCAAATTCTGACCCGGCGCACGTTAGCATCTCTGGTGCACTTTAGGCGACGCGATAAATTTACCGAAATGCCCCTTTTTGCCAATTTTTCTTGTTTTGGCACAAATCACCTCCAGAATGTCCTGAAACTTTATTTATCTACAAAATAGCACAAAACACATCAAAATATTCACAAAACCCAAGAAACTATACAAAATATTAGGTTAAATGAGTGGGAAATAGTGATATAAATACCACTCATCAGATACTCATGCAAGTGTGATAGGAGGTTGTGTTTTACCGATGGTACGGGAAACAGCTTCGCTCTGGTAGACCCCGCAGAATCCCATTGGTAGTATGACTATGTGTCTATGGGAGTCTGCAATCAGGATAGGTGTATTTGGTCTTAACTTGAGACTTGCACCGCTAATACTTGCGACAATCAATATGCTTTGGTTGCGGTCGTCCAGGGCTTTAACAGGTTCTGTGTACGCCAATGCTGGGTATATTGAGAATCGTAGTGTGTTGGGTGTGATGTTATGACGGAAGTATCACTCCAGTCATATGGAGATGATGGTCACATAGGATACGGAACTCGTTCTCTTAAATGCTCGAGCTATCGGGATATTATGACTAGGTCATGTATATCCGATTATAGAGACTAGTTGCCAGACATCCGATATGTGCTTCGTATGGGGCAGACACAATTCCAGCCCCAGGCCTAGCACATGGACATCCGATACTGGATCGAAATACGCAATACTACGGTATACTACGCTCTTGATATAGATCACATATTCCTATAAGGATATTTCTGGAGAATTGGGTAGGCATGGCGCTTTGCTAGAAGCCAACCTTGTCTTGTAAATCGGTATAAACGTAGTACTTGGTACTTACGTGTTCGTATAGTCCGACGACCGTATTTACTGCCAACATATCCGGGGATCTCATGGGTCGCTTCCCGAAGATTCACCGATGATGTATGACTCGCACTTTAATTAATCTGGGATTAATTTGATGAGAGAGAAAATTAATCTGGGATTAATTACGGAGATATTTTATCTGGGATAAAATATTAATTAAAGGGAGAGAACGATTAATTTGGAATTAATCGATAAAATAATATATTTGATATATTATACGAAATTGGATTTCGACGCGGAATTAAAATTAGATTTTAATTCGGGCGAATGAATTAATTTAGAATTAATTCATTAGCGACGTGAATAGTGATTTCGCTAGGCGTAATCGTTTAATTGCGTCGCAACGGAAAATTCGTTAATTTGGAATTAGCGAACCCGAGCCCGAGTGTGTTTGCGAGCGCATTCACATTTCGAATTCGAGTGCGGCACACAAGTCACATCAAGCGTCAAATCGCTAGTCACATCAAGCGTCAAATCACATGTCACTTTGAGTGATATGACAATTGATTGATTGATTGATGTGAGTTGATGTGAGTTGATTGAAAAGCATTAATTGTTTTTGCTTTTTACTTTTTTGAAATTGAAAAAGGTAAATGGTTTATTAATTTTGGAAATAAAGTAAAACCAAATACATTTTTCATTTTCTCTCTCCACTTTCACGGTTTCAAGGAAACCCATTTTCCCTCTTCTTCTCTCTCGGCTTGGAGCCATTTTCTTCTTCCTTTTTCTGGTTCTGCCGAGCAACAAGGAGAAGAAATGTGATGGTTTTGTTACAAAATCTAAGTGCTAGCACACACTTGAGTCTTCCTAAGGTGATAGGGAACTGATTTCATGAGCTTGGAAGCTTGAAGCTTGGAGCTTCAATGGAGGTCATCCATGGCCGAAAATGGTGGAGACCAAAACCAGTGAAGCCGAGCACCCCATTGCCGTTGGAAGCCACTGCCGAGCTTCTAGGAGGGCTGAAATGGCTTGTGTTCTTCGTAGCATCCAAACCGATCATTGTGAGTATGTTTCCGCCATTCTCCTTTGTGTATTCACATGCGTTTTTCTTGCTTGATTTCATTCTTTGGACCTAATTAGAAACCAACATCGTACGGGGCAGACACAACTCCAGCCTCAGACCTCACATGTGACATCTGATACTGGATCTTAATACGCAATGCACTGTATACTACGCCTGATAAAGATTGTATGTTCTTTGTTGAATATTTCTGGAGAATTGGGTAGGCACTGTGCTTTGTTAGAAGCCAACCATGTCTTGTAATCGGTAAGAACGTGGTACCGAGTACGCACGTGTTTGGATAGTCCGACAACCAGATTTACTGCCAACATATCCAGGGATCTCTTGGTCGCTTCCCAAAGATTCACCGATGACATTTGACTCGAACAAAATTAATCTGGGATTAATTATGAGAGAGAAAATTAATCTTGGATTAATTATAAAAGAGAGAATTAATATGGGATTAATTGTGTCAAGAATTAATCTGGGATTAATTCGACTAGTAGAGAGAACGCGATTAATTTGGAATTAACCGTAAAATAAATTTAATAGTTAAATTGGATTTTTCTATTTAATTTATTTATTTGGGGTAAAATAATATATAGATATATTAATTGAAATTGGATTTCAATGCGGAATTAAAATTGTATTTTAATTCAAGCGAATGAATTATTTTGGAATTAATTCGTAAGCGATTTTTGTAATATTTTGCTGGGCATTATTACTAATTAAATTGGATTTGATTACGTCGTGAAGGAAAATTCATTTAGTCAAATTAAACGAACCCGTGCCCGAAGTGTGTTGAGCAAGCCCACTTGAATTTTGAATTTAAAGTGGGGACCACCAACTTACATCAAGTGTCTACTTGAGTGATGGAAGTGGTTGAGGGATTTTAATGCCTTTTTCCCTCCAAAACTTTTGCCTTTGCTTTTGGTAAAAATATATACACAACTTTTGTGTGGTTGACTTGGTCAATTGGGTTTTAGAAACACAAAATAAAATTCTTGCTAGCACATAAGGAGTCAACTAAAGGTGATAGGGAAACTCACCCAAGTGTTGGAAACACTCTACAAAGACTTGGAGTTCCATTATCCATGAATTTTCGAAATCTCAACTGATCAAAGTAAGTTTTTTTCCGCAACTTTCTTTGGTAATTTTCACATACGAATCACTCTTAGATATCCTTGGCATGTTCTAGGAACACTAACAGTTATATCATTTTAAGCTGTTTTGGAAGAAAATATTTTTAAAAAATCTGTTTTGATTGGATGCGATGTCATACATTTTCCACCACGACGCTTGTATGATGTTTTATTCATTTTAACCTTATGTGGATCTTGTTCTGGGGTCCAGACCATCAAAAAATGATTGACCCACTACCTCTGTCAACATGGTTCCATTCAGACATTGTTCGGTCTTTGCGCACGACTCAGGTAATGGATGTCTTATTTGTTTCATGATTATATTTTTGAACACTTCGGGTTCCAGAAAGATTTGTTTATTTATAAGTTTGATTGTGAAGATGATTACTGTGTGTTCCAATTTTTGATGACGTGGGAGTTAGCTATATGTGATTTGAAATGTGATTATCACATGTGATATAAGATTTGATTGTCTATAAAAGGTCTGCAATATGCTCTCCGACTCTGATAATGAATGGATATATATGTAGGGGATTCGTCATGTGGTTTCGATTTCTGATAACGAATAAGTTTGTTTGTAAAGAATCTGAATTGCATTGTTTGTTTCTTGTAATGAACATATTCTCCTGAAAGGAAGTGCATTCTGATTTCTGAATAAGCCAATAAATGAGATTAGCTTATAGTATCTGCATCCTGATTTTTGTTTCTGAATATGGATGAAATTCACTGTATAGAAATTGCAATAATGAGTGCGACTTACTCTAAGAATCCAAATTATATTATGTTTCTAACAATGAATTCCATTTGATTGTTTTGAAATTGCTTGTGTGATTTATGTTTCTATTGCATGTGAATGAGTCTGACTTTGTAAGGTTCTTGTGGATATGTGTGTGTGATCTGTTGCTTTTGATGATTAATGTATGTTGTTAGAAAGAAGATTTGGAAGCCTGTATATGTCATGTTTCTGAGTGTGTAAATATTTGTATGTAATTCGAAGATTGAACATTCGAAGAAGTTGCGCATAAGGTTCCTGATTCGCACCAGATACCCTTCATGAATTCAATTTTTTGGTCTCGAAAGAGTTTATGTTTAAAGAGTCTAAGATCAGTTTGAAAATAAATATTTTTTGACAAATAACTACATAAATATATACACATGTTTATATATGTACTATATTTGAAATTTATTCTTGTTTATTTGTGATATGTGTGGAGGCTTACTGAGTTTTATAACTTACATCACATCAGTTTGATAGTTTTACAGGCTGGCAACTAGATCGGTCTGCCATCAAGTTTCGGATGCTTAAGCACGAAACGAGAGATCACCCAAGTTGCACTCACTCATTCTAGTGTCCTGGAAAATATAATTGTGCATAGGAGTTTGTACCTCTGGTTTGTGTGTTATATCATGCAATTCACATTGTTATTTATATGTAAATAAAAGTTTTGAATTGTATTTGTTATTGTGTCATAAGCCAGTATGAATTGAGGATGAGATTTGATTTGACATAGGTTGGATCGGAGGTACCTTTTTGTTTGCGATGTTCATTATAGGTTGTTTTTTATGCTGGACTGTGTTCTAGGTTGTCCAAGTTTAGGCTGCATCATGTCAGTTTTTCGTTAGTATTGAGGCTCAGAGATATGGATTATTCCTGCCTCATGTGCCTCATGTCGGTAATGTCCTGCCTCTGACAGGATGTTATAATTCCTCCTCTCTTCACTCCTTCACCACTTAACGCCATGGCTTATTAAGGGAAGCAATTTTCTTGCCCAATCTTATTATTTCCAAATCCATCATTTTATTCATCGAATGCCCTAGAGAAGTACTTGAGCCCTAATCTTGCAAAGTGTCAAAGAAATAAACTCCATCTCTCCCTCTCTCTCTTGGCTCAATATTGGAAGCTTTTGGGGTCCCTGTATTTTCGACCCTATGAGGTAATAATATTCACTTCTTTACTTCTTTTGAATTGTTATTTTAACTATTGTGATTGGATTTGTGAGTTAATTTTATTTTGCTAAGCTCTTAAAATGGGTGTGTTTTGGTTGTGTTGGATATGCATGGGTAATTAAAAATTATTGATTCTAAGGGTTCTAGAAGGATGTTCTTTGTCATAATATGTAGGTATTGTGGTTGGTTGAAGAAAAATGTTGGAGTTTGAGTGGTGATGTGTTCGACCAAGGGGGAAGTTTAGAGAATTTTGTGAAAAATTTGAAGTGCTTGATAATTTGTGATGTTAGGAAGATGGGTCAAAGATTATGTGCTACATTGATGGAATTTGGAATGTATATTGCTAAATTTAAAGTTTGGTAGAGAGTGTATGTTTATGAGGGATGGTTATGTAATGAGTCTTGATGTTTCTAGTTTTAGCCATGAATTCTATAAGTGTAGAATTAATTATCTACGGTAAGCGAGTGTGCCAATTCAGCTCCAATAATAAATATATCCTTAGGTTGTAGCTCGAAGATTTAGCTTAGCTAAGTATAGTTAATTAGGATATATTTTGCTAAACAATCTTGCTAAACCAATTTCACATGAATAAACTTTGTTTTTAAAAAAAAAGTTTGTAAAAAAAAATCTCAATCTTTTTTATTCATTTGTAAATTATCAACCTGACCAGCTGTCTACCATCGAGTAACTTTGCAACACACGACACTGAGTAGATGCCTTGTTTTATGATTCTGCTACTTACGTTTTAAAAAGAATTTATGTTTTGAAACTTTTGATTTGATTGAGAAATATTTGATATTGCTAATGTATTATAATGTTATGTTTCCTTCTCGGCGGTTGCATCTTATTTGTTTGTTTTATGATTTTCTTTATGTTTCCTCGAGCACTTGTATAGGGTATTGTCCAATCAAAATGAATTGACCTGTCACCTTTGTCGACAAAGTCTTGTTTCGTTTATCGTCTAGTCTTTTCACTTGACATAGGCGATGGACTTTTGTTTTATTTTTTATTATATTATCTAAGAGAAAGTTATGGATTATGATTTCAAAAATTTAAATTCAACATGATTTTATAGATGTTGAGATTTATTTAATTTTGGTATTTGCTCACTGATCTTCTTGAGACTCATCCTCCACCAATTTCCTCAATATTTTTGTTGAAGCCCATAATCTTTTGGTCGAAGATTGAGTTTTTGATGCTGGATATGTGTGTATTGCAAGTCACCTCGGGGACTTTTGTTTTTGATAATGTCTATATGTATAATTTGGGATTTGTAAACTGTGTATTTATATTATGTTATTTGATGGTCTGTCTTCTTATCGGTAACATTCTGAATATCTCCAGGTGTTACAAAAATACATAGAATTGCAACTTATTGTTGGTGATCTAAAAATCGCTCAAATTGAATTGTCTAAAGCATTTCAGGTTAGTGCTATTATTTGGAATGGATATAAGATAAAGGCTTAAACATGATGACAAAAAGTATACTCTAGAATCCATTATGCGTCATCTTCGTTCAGACGAAGACTCTCGATTTCGAGAGAAGAAAAATGATCAAGATGCATAAAGAAAAATATGATTGCGAGGGAATCCTCCCAAAATCAAAAGACTAATAAAAAGAGAAAAAAATGGTCTTAATAAAGGTCAAGCTGAGGATTCTTAAAAGCCCAAGGATGAGCACTTTTACTATAAAAACCTATTCATTTTCGCATTGACGGTAGGATTCAAATTAAAGATTAGAAAATAAAAAAAATCTCAAATCAATATAACTAAAGAAAAAAATCTTATGGTTGATGAAACCAATTTTGTTAGAATTGAATATGGTGGTTTCCCTCGCGCAACGGAAATGCCTTAAATTCCGAGAATGACCTTGAAATTTTTTTGCCCTCTCTCTTATGAAGCCGAATCCGACCAGCTCTTGGTGACTTGATTTGCTCCTGTTTTGAATATGTTTCCCTGAGATCCCTTACAAGGATCTACCACTAGATCTTCCATCGTTACCAATAAATCGAAATATGGACTTCACTCACAAAATTTATTCTCTAAACTCTTTAAAACATGGAAAGAAAAATGAAGAAGATGAACTAGCACTCTCTCCGCACACCTTCAAATTATTTTCCAGGATTTGCATCATTAAAAACACCCCAAGACTTATCCCTTTGGTTAGCCATTTTTCTCTTTCAATAATATAGCAAAACCATGCCATATGTTTGCATGTGATGTGTGTCTAAAAATAATACAATTAGCTTTGTCTTTAGAGACAAACATGTTGGAAATAAAAGTAAGCCACATGCAATTGTCTATTTGATAATGCAAAGGATAATCATGTGAATTAATTAAATTGGTTATATAATTATTTCATAATTATAATTACTTGAAATCATTATATTAAACTTATTTAACATAGTTTTCATTTGTGACAAAGTATATTATTAATCCCATTAATAATATATATGTTTGTGAGTGTAATTGAACTATCCAATTATATTTAATTTGCTACAGTATATCGAGCTAGCTTGGGGACCAAATGGACCTACAGTTCCGAGCTCCAATAATCCAGGAATATTAATTAAACTCTTTAATTAAATATTCTGAATTATTAACTTCGAGTTATTCCACTAAAAATCCGAAGCTAAACTCTCGTTGCCGTAGATGGAAAGATAAGTCGAACTACTTCGGTGTCCATCAATATAGTCATTGCATATGGATTGCCCCTTCACGAGTATCTCATAATTAGAGTCGGGTCATAATTTCTATTATACCCCTCTAATTATTTTTTAATTTAAGTACATTGCTTCTCTAATTAACAATTTATTCATAACTATTATGAATATTAATCTTTCTATTCGTAATAAAATGACTTGAGATCTCTAGTCATTCAAATATCGAATCAACCCTTAAGGAAGATACTCATCTACTTCTCACAATAAGGAATGCACGGTTGGGTTGGTGCTCAGAGCGCCAATCCGGACCGTATTTATGGTTGCATCGCTTGTTTTTATATACGTATTCGATCTGATTACGATTAGATTGAAACTAAATATGGTTTAGTGATATGTATATATTAGACAAAAGCCCGATAATATATAATACAGTACACAGTTACAAAGGTAGTTTGTAATTGACATTGGAAGTGTCACTGCTAAATGTATATTATCAAATATAGTTCCTAGTCAAGATTCACTAACATGGGTCGGTTAGTCAAATCCGTTGAGACCAGTACATGTCGTATATCGAGACTTGGTCCGATGGTTTATCCCAATGAACCATGAGTCTAGGGAGACTCGTATAGACGTGTAGGTGTTTATAATAGATAAACACCGAACGACTCACCGAAGATTCTTAATGGATGGTACACCAACGTCAATAAGAATCTTCTCGGGTTGAGTAGCACAGTGGTCCTCCGACTTGAGATACCACTGTGGATGTATGAGACATCCTCCACACTTAGATGGCAGTCATGTCGCCGATCTATTTAGATCAGACATCTGCCTGTTCGTTGGGTGTGGACCGATCCTCAGGATATCCTGTGTGTATCAAGATATGATCCGTCAGTTCTGTGTACAGAGCATAGGTAGTCCATATATGTAATTAGCAATCAGTTAAATCTATGGCCATAGTATACTTCGGAAGTGAGTTCCGAATGTTATTTATAGATTGCTAATAGAATCGTCGACGGGATAATACCTATAGAGATTTGACGTTTACATCTATATCTCTAGGATTATCCGGATACCTGTGATGGAGGGATTATACGTATGCAATGACCTCGACCTATATGATTCAGCTAGTTTATCTGTGGTCGTCATAATTTACGGGTGGGTAAATTATGGACACAAAATGGATTTTGTGACGGATATACCTGAATCTAGAGAGTCTCACTAATGAAATATACTCGTAGAGCACTAGAGCAACTTTTATTAATAATGATGATTATTTATAAATCGTTTAAACGTTAAACGAAAAATACATGCGAACGAGCCGAACCGTCATTTCCTAATTAATGTGTATTTGTATTTAATATATGATATTATTAAATACACATTAATAAATTGTCAAATAAAGGTATTGAAATATATCATTTATATATGTATTTGAGATATTTAAAGTAAATATAATACATATATTTGAGATATTTGTATTTGATTAATTAATTAATTATTAATTGTTAAATAATTAATATAATTAAAATATAAATATCTTATGAAATGATAAAGTTAGTAAATGATTATAAGTGTTTATTGTTGACTTTAAAGTAAAGGAAATGGTAGTCAAATTGGATTTGACTTCTTTGATATTTGTTTAAAGTGTTTAAAATGGAAATATCATTTTCCTTTAATTTTAAGTTAAATTCGGCCATACCCTTAAGTAAATATAATTGTTATATTTTTGAGTTGATTTTGATGACTTGTTGAATTTTCATTAAAGATGTAATGATCAAATTAACAAGTTGATAAAGTAACTTTAAATGAAACAAAAACTAAATATCTAAATATTTTATACTACCAAATTCGGCCAAGGCTATTTTTTGGAGAGTATATATTGTTTTGTTTCATTTTTAGGGTTTAACAAGTTCATTAGATACCAAATAAAACATAAAAGAAGATGAGAGAAAAGCTTGAAGGCCTAAAGAAGAAAGCTTGGAAAAATCATATTTTTTGTAAGTTTTTCTTCAAAGTCTTCAACATGAAATATGTTTCTAACATGCTTAGCTTCATTTTGTGATGCTTTGATGTTATCTCTACTCTTATAGTTTGTGTTTTATGGTTGTGATCTTGAATGGAAGATTGATGCATGTAAGTAAGCTTGAAATGGTTTCAAAGCTTCACTTTTGATTTTTAGAAAATCAAGTTGTCATTCTAGAGTTTGTAAGCCACTCCTTGGTGACCTAGAATTGTTCTAGAGTTGTTTCAAATTGGTGAGGCTAGATTGGTGAAGTATTGAATGGATTAAAGTGTTGGATTTTAAAGATTTGGTAAAATTGCTCATTTGATGAATTGAAATATTAGGGTTCATAACCCTCTCCAAATTTGGGGATTTTCATATATGTGATGCATTATGGCATGAATATGATGCATGTAAATTTTTGGGTTGATTGGATTTGATCTTGGCATGTTTTGAACAAAAGGGACCAAAATGCAATTACTTGAAAATTTGTGGGTTGTCACGGCAATTAGGAAAAAATTGGGGATTTGTGGACAAATAATAACACTGCCTTTATGGCTGATTTGACTTAATTGGGTAACACTGGCAATTTCTATATTATAATAAAGTGAGATTTCTACATTTGAAATATTAAAGGTGGATCCCCAAACCCCAGTATTTTATTTTTAATCTAGGGAAGTGATGAAGCACAATATTCATGAGTTTCATAATTGATTTTCTTTATATTATGTGTGATGTTTTTGCCTGTTTATTGAATCTTAAGCTTAATGCTTCTTGTTGCTTGATCACCAATAAGATTGATGTGGTAAACTTAAAATGAACTTGGAAAAGGGATTTTAGGTTTCAGCCTTAGATTCAATAGCTCACGATCTCACCTTAGAGATTTTCTTCCAGGATAGGAATATACCTGTTGGGTGTGGGTAGCCACAATTGAAACTTTAACTTAATGAATTTAGAGTTTCTTAATTAACATAGGAATATAGTTAATTGGGTTACTTTGGGTGTTTGCATCTGACCATCGGAAGAGGCTTTTGCATAACTTTGTGTTTCAGGTTAACAACTGATTTATTACACATGTATAGGAGAATCAATTCATCATTAGAATAATAGTGGGCGAATTCACAACCCTAGATGTTTTCTTTATTATTAATTTCCTTTGTTTGTATTTATTTTTATTTATTTATTTAAATCCACATTCAACCAACGAAAAATCCCTTCTTACCTCAATTAGATACATGTAAATATTTAACATCAATAATTAATAACAACAATAGAAATTAATTCCTCGTGGGGTCAATATTTTTATACTACTTGAGCGATATGTGCGCTTGCATAACGTGTGTGATTTCACCCGATCAAGTTTTTGGCGTCATTGTCGGGGACTTATTTTTCTTACGTTATTAATTTTGAAGCTATATATTTTACTTGTATCTAATTTTCTTCAATTTTATTATCTTTAATTTTTATTGTTTCTTTTATTTTCAGGTGGTTGAAAATGAATCTTTATTGGGCGATGGAAGCATTAAGAGTTTTAATAGGTGAAGATACACCCCAAATCAGGGAGACACAGTTCGGTTTTCTGAGGCTTGTTGTCCAGCCCAACAACTATCGGTGGATGTCAGAGAGAAATAACACAATATTTGCTTAACCATTTCAAAGCAGAATAATAAGATGTGAGGTATGTGATGGGGACCACCCTAGTGATTATTGCACGTTCAACTACACTTCGGGGTGGCAGAGTTATCAGGGACCCTTATACACAGAACCCACATATTTCACCGAATCTTATTCTCCATCTTCTCCTCCATTATCTTATGATCT
>SKCR01040899.1:0-62415 GCA_019454045.1 Zanthoxylum bungeanum | reverse complement strand
TTTAAATTCGATTGAATTAACGTCGCGACGTAAGCTCGGTATTTCGGAAATATCGAACCCGAACGCGTGAGTGCACGTGGGCCCACTTTCATTTGGAAACGTGTGGGGCCCACATGACACATGTCATTCTAATGCTTTGCATGTAGATAGTGTACAATACACTCAATGTTATTGCATGTAGATAGTGTACAATGCACTCAATGTTATTGCATGGAAATTGAGTGTTTGACACTCTAAGCCATTGCATGATTTATGTCATAAATTTATTATTAATTTAATAAATTATGGCATAAATATAAATTGATTTTTGGTAAATCATTTTAATTAACATAACACAAACTTCTTCTCTCTCAAATTTCTCTCCTCTCTCACGCCCATTTGAGCAAAGTGTTCACTGGTTTGGAACCAGTTTGGGCGTGAGCTAAAGGGAAGCAAGAGTGGTTTCTCATGGTGAGAAATCAAGTGCTAGCACACTTACAAGTCTTGCGAATGTGGTAGGGAGGTTCCCCCATGAGACGGGATCCATCCGACGAAGATTGGAGCTCCGTTTCCTTCACTCAATTTTCTGTTTTTGTAGGCAGTGGACTGCATGCAGTAGGCTTACATGGCAGGCGTTTTTTGGGCTTGAATCGTCTCCAAATCGACTCTACCGATCAATGTGAGTATTCCGCTACCTCCGTTGATGTGTTCACACATAATTTCATGTCTTGATTTGATCTTGGGACCTTATAGAAAACCAACAGTAATCATCCATATAATCCCTCCATCACAAGCTATCCATATTATACCCTGGATATAGATGAGAACGTCAAATCCGTTCGTGTAATATAGTCGACTTTTAATTTACGATCTCTAAATAACACTCGAAACTAATTTCTGAAGTTATACCATAACCATTGATTTACTATATTGTAAACACGTGAGGATACATATGCCATGTACACAGGACTGACGGATTCTATCTTAATACACATATGATATCATGAGCATCAGTCCACACCCAACCAACAGGCGGAGGCCTGATCATGAATAGATCAGTGACGTGACTGCCATCAAAGTATGGAGGATAACTCATATATCAACAGTGGTATCTGAAGTCGAAAGAAAACTATGCTCGCTCAACTCGAGAAGATTCTTATTGACGTTGGTGTACCATCTATTAGGAAATCTTCAGTGAGTCTTTCAGTGTTTATCAAATAAACACCTACATGTCTATACGAGTCTCCCGAGACTCATGGTTCATTGGGATAAACCATCGGACCAAGTCACGATATACGACATGTACTGGTCTCAACGAATTTTACTAACCGACCAATGTTAGTAAATCTTGACCATGAACTTTATTTAAGGATATACATCTAATAGTGTGCTTCCCAATGTCAGTTACAAACTTTGTTGTAACTGTGCACTATATTGTAAATCATAGGGTCTTTGTCTAATATACACGTATCACTAAACCATATTTAGTTTCGATCTAATCATAATCAGATATCTAATCGTAATTATATCGAATAAGTGTATAAAAGACAAGGGTGCTACCATTAAATTTGTAATATTATGGAAAATAGAATTGCTCGTATTTATGAATCAGACATAAATACGATCCGGATTGGCACTCTGAGCACCAACCAGAACAATTTCTCCCACTTGCTCTAGTGCCAATCCATGGTATCCTATAGACATAATGTGTATCACATAATCATGGCCCTTAAGAGCTCACCTTGCACTCAAAAGTTAGGCAATAACAAGTAAGCCCGCTTTAAACAAATCAAGTCCGAAAAAAAAAACTCAATCATTTTCCTTAGCAAACATCATTCATATTTTATAGAATCACAATTCCACATCAATATGACTCAGACGCTATATCAATATTATGCTATAGCTACTGAGTTGTCTATGGATTTAGAGATCAAATCCAAATACTATAAGACAACCGCAAGCACTACAATCATATGAAAACTTCTAATCTATAGGGTCACTATGCAACTTCAAAAGTCAATACTTCATAAGTTGCAATTGATTCCACTAGTTTAGTAGAATCAACGGTGACACTCCCACTGCATCTTTTCTGACTTTATATGACATATACAATATAATGTCATAATTAGATAAAAATAATCTGACCTTATGGTTGTGACCGGTGTGTAGCACACGCGTATAACGCAAGTGACCGTATCGTTCAAGTAGTATAAAAAGTATCGATCCCAAGAGGACTTAATACCTAATCTATTAATTTTATGAGGTCAAATGATTACTTCTACTAATCAGGTTGATTGATTGATTTGAAATGGTGATGATTTTAAATTTAAAAACAAGTAAATAAAATTACACGAAAGTAGGTTTAAGAAAATTCAATTTTAGGAACTATCTAGGGTTGTGAATCTTTCTAATATCTTTAAAAGATGAAGTGGTTATTTCATGTTTGTGTAATATATCAGTTTACTAACCTGGAACACTAAATTATGCGAAAGCCTCTGTCGATGGTCAGACGCAAATACCCAGTATAACCTAATTGAACCATATGTCTATGTCAACCAATTACCTGGATTAATTAAGTTTAAGTTCCAATTATGGCTACCCCCGCCTGACAGGTATATGTCTATCCTGTAAGGAAATCTATTAAAGGGTTATCTATCCTCAAGAAAGATCGTGGGCTATTAAGTCTAAGGCTGAAACTAAAATTCCTTTGTCAAATTTATTTTAGATTTACTATATCAATCTTATTAGTGGCCAATTAACAAGACGCATTAAGCTTAAGACTTAATAATTAAACCTTTAAATTACCCAAACTATAAAATACCCCTTATAAATCGGTGATATTGGATTTCATCACAACCCTAGATAACTAGCTTAGTTACGACACATATTTACGGGTAGTAAAAACTTAAATAAAATAAAAGACATAAAGTAAAATGCTGAAAAGTAAATTGCTGAAAAGTAAATGACGGAAAGTAAATGCTGAAATTAAATACTAAAAATTAAATGCTGAAAAGTAAATGTTGAAAAGTAAATTACTGAAAAGTAAATGCTGAAAGTAAATTGCTGAAAAGTAAATGCTGAAAGTAAATTACTGAAAAGTAAATAAAGTAAAAGTATAATAAAATAAAATGCTGAGGTAAAAGGATCCACTTTTATTACTTCTATTTTAGATATCTCCCTTAATATAATATATTAACTTTGCATGATAATTACCAACCATCCATATAGGCGGTATCCAGATTAAGTCAAATTAATAATTAATTACCAACCGACCAATCAGGCGGTATCCAGTTTAGTCAGGTTAAAACCAATTTAAATAATTACCAACCGACCAATATGGTGGTATCCTCGTTAAGTCATGTTTTAACTAGTTTATATATTATAATTAAGGGAGATTAATCTAAATATTAGTAATAAAAGTTTTACCTTTTAACCCAGCAAAGGGGAGTTACCTCCTCATTACTGAAAATTAAAAACTGAAAATTAAAGAGAGAAAAGTATTGTGCGTAAAAGTAAATTACGGAAAGTAAAAACTGAAAAGTAAAGAAAAGAAAGTACGAAAGCGGAAATTAATTACTAAAAGATGTAAATAAACAAACAGATGCAATCTTCTTAGTATTCTTAAGGAATTCCTTAGAAGAAAGTATGAATTTACAAATGAAATGACTTGGTATTTAGGCAAAAATTTTCCTCCATCAAATCATCCACAAAATCCATTATTAATTGCTCCATTAATTGCTCCACCAAATCCATTATTAATTGCTCCACTAATTGCTTATCATGTTTGGTGGTGATTTGATAATTTTTATTATTTATTTAATAATTTATTTTTTGCTTTGAAAATAATTTAATAATTACACACAACACACTTCTGGATGGTTCATCAATTTCGGGCATGCAATCTTTATAATTCGAAATTATTTTGTCTTTCAAAGTTGTAGATCTTTGAGTCTTCTTTAATCAGAAACTTGAATCAACTCAATCCGATATCGGAGTAAATATTATTCCGAAAATACCACAGACGCGCAAAGTTGGAATTTCCAAAACTGCACTTCGTTAAAACGTCCTTTCAAGTTTCCACTCTCCAAAATTAATATGCCAAGTCCAATTTTTGCCCTTATTTGACCCACATTTCGTCCTAAATGATTTCATTGTGTCCCAATATTATTTTATCTGCAAAATAAACTAAAACACATCAAAACGTTCATCAAACCCGAGAAACTAAACAAAATATTAAGTAAAATGGGCGGTAAATATAGATATATTTTCCGCTCATCACACCCCCAAACCTAACATTTTGCTAGTTGACCGGCGTAAACACACACGTATAACGCAAGCGCACGTATCGTTCAAGTAGTATAAAAATATCGATCCCACGAGGACTTAATTCCTACTGTTGTTATTAATTGTTGAATCTATTTAGTTACAAATATCTAATTAAATGGAGAAGAGAATGATTGTTTGATTAGGTGAATGTGGTTTTACAAAATAAATAAATAAAAAGACAAAATAAAATACTAAGGAAAATAACAAAAGACACAAAGATCTAGGGTTGTGAATCATTCTAATATCTTTTAAAAGATGAAGTGGTTATTTTATGTTTGTGTAATAAATCAGTTTACTAACCTGGGACACTAAATTATGCAAAAGCCTCTGTCGATGGTCAGACGTAAATACCCAGTTTAACCCAATTGAACCATATGTCTATGTCAACCAAATTATCTGGATTCATTAAGTTTAAGTTCCAATTATGGTTACCCCCGCCCGACAGGTATATTCCTATCCTGTAAGGGAATCTATCAAAGGGTATCTATCCTCAAGGAAGATCGTGGCTATTAAGTCTAAGGCTGAAACCTAAAATCCCTATGTCTAGTTCATTTTAGATTTACCACATCAATCTTATTGGTGATCAGACAACAAGAAGCATTAAGCTTAAGACTTAATAAGTAAACCTTTAAATTACCCAAACTATGAAATAACCCCTTATAAACCAGTGATATTAAAATTCATCACAACCCCAGATAACTAACACATAACTAGGGCCAGTAACAACTTAAAAGTAAAAGACATAAAGTAAAAATACTGAAAAGTAAAAGACATAAAGTAAAACTGAAAAGTAAAATAAAAAAATGCTAAGGTAAAAGGAATTACTTTTACTACTACTAATTTAGATATCTCCCATAAAATAATATATAAACTTGTGATTCTTTCTCCAACCAGCCATATAGGCGGTAACCTGATTAAGTCAAATTAAGTCCAACCAGCCATAAAGGCGGAATCAAAATTAAATTTACCACCGACCAATCTGGCGGTATCCTTTATTAGTCAGGTTTAAACCAGATTAAAATGAATTACCAACCGACCAATCTGGCGGTATCCTTTTTAAGTCAATATTTTAAATAGTGAATATATTATTTTTAAGGGAGATTAATCTAAATAGTAACAGTAAAAGAATTACCTTTCACCCTAGCTGGGGAAGTTACCTCCTCGTGGTAAATAGTAAAAACTGTAAAAAGTAAAAAGTAAAAATTAAATTACTATTATTACAAAACGTAATTAAAATTATTTACAAAACTAAAAAAAACTAAAAATAAAAAAAACTAAAAACTAAAGAATCTAGAGAGAGAAACTCTCTATTTAGAAAGAATTGAAGAGAGATGAAGGTGCAATGAATTCTGAAATCTCGAGCTCAATTTACAGGCCTCGGTAGGATCCAGCGTCGCGACGCCAGGTTCTCAGCGTCGCGACGCCGGATTTGTCGACGTGGCACTCTCTGGTTCGCTGGTTTGAAGATTATGGATAAGCTGATAAGGTGACACGTGGCAGAGTGGTTGGGCTTCAATTATTGTGACACGTGGCGGCTTCTGATTGGTCGGTGAGATTCTTATCCGCCACGTGTCAGATAAGGATAGGATATCCAATAATTGATGCTGACATGGCGCTGACGTGGCGGTGACGTGGCGACGACGTGGCGACACGTGGGAAAGAGACTGTCGGCACCATAGAATTGCGACACGTGTCACTTCCTGATTGGCTGATGATGATGTGGCACGACACGTGGCAATTTGACTTGTTGACTTGCTGATGACATGGAATGACACGTGGAACACATGGCGATGATGACTGTCGGCACCGTAGGATGCTGACACGTGGCACGGCGCATGTTAGCAGATCGGCTGTGATCTTGACACGTGGCATGGCGCATTTTAGCAAAGTCAAACTTTTCTCAGATTCTGATTTGTGGACCCGGCGCACGTTAGCACTGTTCGGCGCATTTTAGACGTCTCGACGCTGAACGCTTGGCGTCGCGACGCGCTTAAGACCAAAATATCCATGTTGACACATTTTTGTCCGTTTTTGCCCCAAATTGCCTCCAATGCTTTCCAAACTTTATTTATCTGCAAAATAACAACAAAACACATCAAAACGTTCACAAAACTCAAGAAACTATACAAAATATTAGGTTAAATGAGTGGGAATAAGTGATATAAATACCACTCATCACTAGTCCTATAGTAAAACAACAAAATAAAATACAAGAAACAATCAAAATTAAACTAAGCCACTTTCGTAGGGATCACGGTTGCATATAGCATATGCAACAATTCGTTAAACCCCTAGGTGTCCCTAGTGGACGAGTTATAGTCTCATGAGGGATTAAAGCAACGATACCTACAAACGTTTTACAAAAGTAAAAAGATAATAAAACTAATGCACAAAAAAGCAAAAAGATAAGAGAAAAGAGAATAAAGAAGTTAGTGACTAATCAAGTGAAACTTTTACTCCAAGTTACTAGTTGTTTTCTTTCTTTCTAAATTACTGAATAAGTAAATTCTCCGATTATATTTACCATTCTCCATATGCACAGCCGGAAAAATATTAATCAACTCATTTTTGCCCACAACAGTCACAAATGCAGTTGATAAGAGAGTAATATTTTTGTCCTAAAGTTTTATCAGAATTCACACTTTTTTGCAGCAATGGAATAATTTTTCTGATTTTTTTCTTTTGAATTTTTTTATTTATATACAATATCTTCCATCTATGTAGCGAGTATTGGGTCGGTGGCTCCCAAACCAGTTGGCTTTAGGGCACCAGGTGTTAAGACACCCTTACAGACTTAATTACTCAGACTTCAAATATATATATTTTTGCAACATCCTGATCCATATAGCTTTAGGCCAGTGACTCCTAAACCAGTTGGCTTTAGGGAACTAGGTGTTAAAACACCCTTACAGACTTAATAACTCGGACCTCATACGTTTTTTTTTACTCCATCACTTTTTGAGATGCTTTCTCCAATTAAACTAGAATACTAAATATTATAAACTTTTCAATTACAACTCATGTCTATATGTTACTATGCATGTTGATAATACCTGCCAACTGAGCATATGAAGATCCATTTTAGTCAATATTATGGAGAATTCACAAATTAAATAATTCAAAAGGAAATAAATAAAAATTAACTTGTTCCGAAATAGGTTTGAGATACGTCTCAGGAGTGAAAACTCCTTACTCAGCTATCTCTTACCAATTTCACCTTTTTAGTCAAAATAAAAACGCAAAAACGCAAAATATTTTTGTAATTTTTCAAAAATTTTCAATTTTTTTTTGTATTTTTCGAAAAATTTTGGCCTAAAAATAAAAAGAACACATAATTAAAAACAAGAAACTAATCAACTAATTTCCTCCCCCAAACCTAAATGAGACATTGTCCCCAATTTCTTAAACAGTAGAAGAAGAGTTTAGAAGATAGTACCTGGTTAACTGAAACTCTACACGAAAAGTTAAATGTTAAGATCCAGATTAATCCGACGCCTCTTACCACGATCGTCCTCGAACCAATTTATCTATGAAAGGATAGGGTCAATTTGTGATTCATCATCAAGAAACACACAAAGAAAATCATAAAATCCTTCAATGTTGTACTGTCCAAGCGGTTTCTGGTGTATGTTCAGGTTCGCCCAAGATAACACTCAGCATGATTAATCATTTCCACTGGTCGCTCGGACATACCTGGCACAATAAGTTCATCTCTGTTTGATGGTCCAATAAGATTGAATTTATGAGCTTGGAATACACTTTGTTAGAAGCCAACATTGTCTTGTAAATCGGTATAAACGTAGTACTAAGTACTTACGTGTTCGGATAGTCCGACGACCGTATTTACTGCCAACATATCCGGGGATCTCATAGGTCACTTCCCGAAGATTCACCGATGATGTATGACTCACACTTTAATTAATCTGGGATTAATAAGATGAGAGAGAAAATTAATCTGGGATTAATTACAGAGATATTTTATATGGTATAAAATATTAATTAAAGAGAGAGAACGATTATTTTGGAATTAATCGATAAAATAATATATTCGATATATTATACGAAATTTGATTTCGACGCGGAATTGAAATTAGATTTTAATTCGGGCGAACGAGTTAATTTAAAATTAATTCGTTAGCGATGTGAATAGTGATTTCGCTAGGCATAATCATTTAATTACGTCGTAACGGAAAATTCGTTAATTCGGAATTAGCGAACCCGAGGCCGAGTGTGTTTGCGAGCGCATTCGCATTTCGAGTTCAAATGCGGCATGCAAGTCACATCAAGCGTCAAATCGCTAGTCATATCAAGCATCAAATCACATGTCACTTTGAGTGATGTGACAATTTGATTGATTGAGTGATTGATGTGGTAGTTGAAAAACATTAATTGGTTTTTGCTTTTTGACTTTTGGTAAATGGAAAAGGGTTTTTGGTATTTTATTTTGGTAAATCAAATATATAAAAACAATTTTTTCCTTCTCTCTCTCCACTACTTACGGTCTTCTCTCTTTCCCTCATCTTCTCTCACGGCTTGGAGCCAATTTCTTTCTTCTTCCATTTCTGGTTCTGCCGAAAGACAAATAGAAGCAAGAGAGTGATTTTGTTGCAAAATCAAGTGCTAGCACACACATGAGTTATCCTAAGGTGGTAGGGAACTGAATTTATAAGCTTGGAATACACTTCAAAAGCTTGGAGCTTCAATGGAGGACATCCATGGCCGAATCCTGGAGGAACAACAAGCAATGAAGCCGAGCAGCCCACTACCACAGTAGCTCACTGTCGAGAGTTTCATCAAGGGAGCAAGGCTTGTGTTCTTCGTCGCATCCAATCCGATCGTTGTAAGTATGTTTCCGCCATATTTCTTCGTGTATTCACATGTGTTTCTTGCTTGATTTCATTCTTGGGACCTAATTAGAAACCAACAATGGTATCAGAGCCTAAATTGAGCATGAAATATTTTAGGGTTAAAATTGGGTCAAATCAATTTGAGCATGATTTGGTTAAATTGATTGATTAAGTATGCTTGGATGTTGATTAATTGAAGTTGTGCATGATCAATTTCATGAAATTTGATTGGATCAAGTTTTCCCCAATTGTGTTGGCTTGGCCGATTATTGAAGAGCCCTAATGTCTTGGTAATTTTTGTTTTTTTGATCATTGGATGACTTAAAACAATTGGGTAAAGTTGATTTGAGGTTTAATTGGATTGAATTTTGAATTGGACAAATTTTCCTCAAATTAGTGGCTTGGCCGAATCTATTGAGTTTTTGAAATTCATGGTGTTTTTGATTTTGATTCATTGGTTGAGTTGAAATGATTTGGGAAATGATGACTGTGGATTCAATTGGATTGAAACCGAATCGGAATGAAAAACCCCAATATTGCCGAGAATGACAAAGCATGAAAATGGGTTTGATTTTTGATAAAATGTGTTGGACATGTTTTGTTGTGAAAGTGCATGATTAATTAGGCTAATTGATGTTTTAGAAATGTTAATTGGGTAATTAATTGTGTAATACACTTTAGGTTAATTAAATTATGAAATTGGATTTGTGTAATTTAATTAATTTGGGCTTATTTTGGAAATTGGGCCTTAAAGGTTGTAAATGGGCTTATTGGGCTTGGTTGTACCAAGTTAGGTTTAGGCTAAATTGGTTGGATCCAATTGTGCCCAAAACTGCATCCATAAAGTCCAATTATGACTTAATGGACCTTAATTTTAGTTGGTCCTAATGGGCCTAAATTGGTTTCTAGGCACACAAGGGTGATTCCTTTAAATGGGTTTTAGTCTTTGGGTTTGACCTGAGTTGACCAAAAGTCCATGCCTTAAAGAAATTAATTAAAAGCCCATTGGACTTTAATTAAATAAGCATTGGATGTTAATCGGGCTTTGAGACCCGTAACGATTAAATTTAGAATTTAAATCGTAAAAGGTTTATTAATAAAGTGTAGTATTTAATTTGGAATTAAATAGAGAATTAATATTAAATACATATTAAATTAGATTTAATGTTGTAGTTTAATTTAATTCAAGAATTCATACTTTGAGTACTTATTCGCAAAACGAGTTTGACTCGCGCAAAATCAAATCGTTGATTGAACATTGGATGATCATTAATTATCAGATAAATTAATTGGATTAGATTGATTGATAACATACTTGTGTGAATACATGGTTGCGATGCATGAATAATGTATATCGGATGAATATTAGATGGGTGGGGCAATTTTGGAAATTGTTGTAATAAATTTAGAATTTATTAATTGGACCTGCGTGTCCAGCCTATTACCTCATTTCTCATTGTATTTCTCTTCTCACCTATTCCCCTCAATATAAATGAGGTTAGCGGGAGAGAGGAAATGGAGATATTTGATCTAGGATCAATGTGTAAAGTATCCATCTGCATATCATTATTATTTTATCATATGCGCTTTATTATGTGTTTAGAATGCATGTTTAAGGGTGTATGATGATGAGACCTTAACAAAGATAATAAATTGGTTTCCAATTTGCACGCGAAAAACCCTCACAAATATTAAGCGTTTTTTCCTTCCATTGAGTGATTCTTACTCAAGATCTAAACTGGCATTGGCTTGTTGTCCAAATTCAAGGCCTTTGTCCGTCGAGGATGTGTTTGAATCACGAGAGCTTTGTTCCATATCGGGGTCTTGTCCAAGTTGTGGTTTGTTGGCCAAAGTGAACACCACTTCTTGTCCATCGACATTGATTACGAAGCTTTCCATGGTCAATGGGTCGCGCTTGACTGGGATCACTAAGTTTGTTGTGCAAAAGCCAAGGCTTAGTTGATTCAGAGGAAAAAGGTTAGGCAATACTTTAGATGTATTGGCATATATAAGATATATGTTTCAGACTTAGATGTCCCCCTACCGGATCTAGGAATTGGATTGGATCCAATCGATCTTAGAGATCTACCTAGTTAATTATCATACAATTTGTTGGCCAAAGTCAAGATTGTGTGATATTTAACGGGATCCTAACCCACTAGGAAACACAGTTTCCCGAGTACTCGACAGAGGGTTAGAGGCTCACCGAAAAATAGTTGGAGGTGAGTATTAAATGTGCAATATTCGTTTAGTAACTTGCCATACGCGCTCAATCACAAATTATTCGTCGTTAAATTGAATGTTAGTTGGACTAATATTTAAATTGTTGTTTTAATAAACAGTTGGACTGTATTATAGTTGAATATATAATTGGATTATAGTAATCAATATATTTGAATTAATTAATTTCAATTTACAGTTGATTTTATAATTGGATTATAGTAATCAATGTAATTGAGGTTAATTAATTTAAATTATATTTGATTATATAGTTGGACTATAATAATCATTATAATATATTGTACCACAAATTGTTGATTAAATAGTTGGACTATTAGAATCAAGATAAAATTGAAAGATTAGTGTTTAAAACATAATCCTGGGAGAAAACGTATTTAAACGACTTTAATTTTCAAATTGTGAATAAATTTCAGGATGGTCCTGGAAACTAATAAGTTACTTGATTTGATAAAATAACATATTAGGCCTAAGCCTCGAGTTTAGCAAATAAGTGGAACATGATATTTGGAATATTCATGTAATGATAACTTTAGTGCTTAATCCATTATACTTGTCATATAGACTCCTTAATTTCTTTATCAGAACTAAGGATTAGATTCTTAAAGTATGATATTGAAATTGAAGGATCTTCATAAATCTATACTTAGATTTTAGAAGTAAATATTGCAATAATAAACTCTTGGAGAGTTAATGACTATTCTCAAGGAGACAAAGTCAAAGTTTGCAATAAGGCAAGTAGCGCAAGGCGCACCTTACTTCGATATTCCAGAATGCCAAGGCTTTGATGAGCGGAAAATATATCAATATTTACCGCCCCTTTTACTTAATATTTTGTTTAGTTTCTCGGGTTTGATGAACGTTTTGATGTGTTTTAGTTTATTTTGTAAATAAAATAATATTCGGACTTAATGAAATCATTTAGGACGAAATATGGGTCAAATAAGGGCAATTATTGGACTTGATATTTTAATTTTGGAGATTGGAAACTTGAAAGGGCGTTTTGACGAAGTGTAGTTTTGGAAATTCCAGTTTTGCGCATCTGTCGTATTTTGGGCATAACTGTTTACTCAGATATTGGATTGAGCTGATTCAAGTTCCAGATTAAAGAAGACTCAATGATCTAAAACTTGGAAAGACAAAATAATTTCGAATTCTGAATATTTCATGCCCGAAATTGATGAACCATCCATAAGTATGTAGTGTGTAATTATTAAAGTCACTTTCAATCATTTTCAAAGCAAAAAATAAATTAATAAATAAATAATAAAAATTATCAAATCATCACCAAACATGATAAGAGATTAGTGGAGCAATCAATAATGGATTTGGTGGAGCAATTAGTGGAGCAATTAAAAATTGATTTGGTGGATGATTTGATGGAGGCAAAATTTTGCCTATAAATACCAAGCCATTTCATTTGTAAAATTCATACTTTCTTCTAAGGAATTCCTTAAGAATACTAAGAAGATTGTATCTTGTTTGTTTATTTACCGCTTTCAGTAATTAATTTTCGTTTTCGCACTTTCTTTTCTTTACTTTTCAGTTTTTACTTTCCGCAATTTACTTTTACGCACAATACTTTTCTTTATTTAATTTTCAGTTTTTACTTTTCAGTAATGAGGAGGTAACTCCCCTTTGCTGGGGTAAAAGGTAAAACTTTTATGACTAATATTTAGATTAATCTCCCTTAATTATAATATATAAACTAGTTAAAACCTGACTTAACGAGGATACCGCCATATTGGTCGGTTGGTAATTATTTAAATTGGTTTTAACCTGACTAAACTGGATACCGCCTGATTGGTCAGTTGGTAATTAATTATTAATTTGACTTAATCTGGATACCGCCTATATGGCTGGTTGGTAATTATCATGCAAAGTTAATATATTATATTAAGGGAGATATCTAAAATAGAAGTAATAAAAGCGGATCATTTTAACTCAGCATTTTCTTTTATTGTACTTTTACTTTATTTACTTTTCAGCAATTTACTTCCAGCATTTACTTTTCAGCAATTTACTTTTCAGCAATTTACTTTTCAGTATTTAATTTTTAGTATTTTACATTTATGTCTTTTATTTTATTTAAGTTTTTACTACCTGTAAATATGTGTCGTAACTAAGCCAGTTATCTGGGGTTGTGATGAAATCCAATATCACCGGTTTATAAAGGGTTAAATTATAGTTTGGGTAACATAAAGGTTTATTTATTAAGTCTTAATCCTAATGCTTTTTATTAACTAGCCATTAATAAAATTGAACTGGTAAATCTAAAATGAACTAGACATAGGGATTTTAGGTTTAAGACCTTAGACTTAATAGCCCACGATCTTCTTTGAGGATAGATAACCCTTTAATAGATTTCCTTACAGGATAGGAATATACCTGTCGGGCGGGGGGGTAGCCATAATTGGAACTTAAACTTAATGAATCCAGATAATTTGGTTGACATAGACATATGGTTCAATTGGGTTAAACTGGATATTGTGTCTGACCATCGACAGAGGCTTACACATAATTTAGTGTTCCAGGTTAATAAATCAATATATTACCCAACTTTAAGATAACCACTTCATCTTTAAAATGATATTGGAAGAAATCACAACCCTAGATAGTTTTTAATATTGAATTTTCTTAAAACCTACTTTCGAACAATTTTATTTACTTGTTTTTAAATTTAGAATCGTCACCATTTCAAATCAATCAAACAACTTGTTAGATACTAGTAATCATTTGACTTCATAAAATTAATAGATTAGATATTAAGTCCTAATGGGATCGATATTTTTGTACTACTTGAACAATACGTGCGCTTGCGTTATACGTGTGTGTTTACGCCGGTCAAGTTTTTGCGCCGTTGCCGGGGACTTATTTATCTTTTACTATTAGTTTAGGGGTTAGATACGTTACTTGTATCTAATTTCTTTTTACTTATTGTTTTTGTTTTCTTGTGTTTCAGGTTCTCAGAAACTACATGAGACGAACCAGAAGCTTTGAACTCCGACCGCTTGACCCAGAAATTGAAAGAACCATCAGACAGTTGAGAAGGGAAAGGCGAGAAGGCTAAGAAGCTTTAGTCAACATGGAACCGGAACCTGAACCTTTGGAGGTTGCACCACCAATTCCCATTCGAGACAGAACAATTCCGGTGGTTGACAGACTCATTTCTTGTATTGTACTTCCTCCCTTACCAGCAAATGCAGGTGACTTCAAAACATGCATTCAGATGATTAAGCAGTCAGTTCAGTTCGGGGGGAATGCAACTGAAGATCCTAATTCCCACATCAGCAACTTCCTGGAAGTTTGCGGCACTTTTAACTACAACAGAGCATCAGAAGAAACAATGAGACTGCGAGTTTTTCCATATTCCCTGAAGGACAGAGCTAAAGCTTGGCTACATACACTACCCGCAGGTTCTATCACAACTTGGAACACTTTAGCCACCAAATTTCTTGCAAAGTACTTTCCACCAGCCAGAACCGGAAAATTGAGGAATGACATCACATCCTTTGTACAACAAGATTCAGAATCCCTCTGCGAAGCTTGGGAAAGGTACAAAGATTTACTCCGGAAATGTCCTCACCATGAGATTCCAAAGTGGCTACAAGTTCAGACCTTCTACAATGGACTTTCTGGAATAATGAGAACCACAATCGATGCTGCTGCTGGAGGAGCCTTGATGGAAAAAGGAGAAGAAAATCAGCCTGGGACCTAATCGAAGAAATGGCCAACAACAATTCCTTGTGGCCAACAGAAAGGAGCATGATCCAAAGAATTGCAGGAATTTATGAAGTTGGAGCAAACACAGTAGTGAATACCAGGCTGGATCAGATATGCAAATTTCTAGAAACACTTAGCACGCAAGTTGTGAACATCACTGGATCCACAAGTTCACCATATGGAGGAGCACCAGAGTCAAACCAACTTAAAGAAACGGTGAATTATGTCAGCGATTTCAACAGACAAGCGAACAATCCATATTCCAACACCTACAACCCAGGGTGGATGAATCATCCCAATTTTTCATGGAGCAACAATTCAGGCCAACAGCAGAACTATCCACCTGAATTCCAGCAACAGAACAAAAGCCAGGAGAAAGCAAATGAACTAGGAATAACAGAAGTGTTGACCCACTTGAAAAAGATAGAAGCAAAACATGACTCTCATGCAGCAAGATATGATGCTATGTTTCAATCCCAAGCAGCATTAATTCAAAGTCAATCTACTTCTATTAAAGCACTGGAGAATCAAATGGGACAACTGGCAAATGTTCAAAGTTACAGACCGCCAGGTACCCTTCCTAGCAACACAAAGCCAAATCCAAGAGAAACATGGGGAATGAGCAATGTCATGCCATCATGTTAAAAAGCGGTACTGAAATCAACAAAGATGTTGGAGTCAAAACAGCCGCTGAGGAAGTTCCAAAAGAAACAAAGCAACAAATGGAGGAAAAAGAAGCAAAGGAAAAAGAACAGATCACTCACCTCCACATTTTCCTCAACGTCTTCAGAAAAACAAATTGGACAAGCAGTTTTCTCGGTTCATGGAGATCTTCAAAAAGCTGCATATCAACATTCCATTTGCAGAAGCGTTGGAACAAATGCCCACCTATGCCAAATTCATGAAAGATATTCTTTCACGAAAGCGGAGATTGGGAGATTACGAGACAGTAGCATTATCAGAAGAATGCAGTGCTATCATTCAGAGGAAACTTCCCCCGAAGTTGAAAGATCCTGGCAGTTTCACTGTTCCTTGCGTCATAGGAGAACACAACTTTGGTAAGGCTTTATGTGATTTAGGTGCTAGTGTTAACTTGTTGCCTTTTTCTATTTTCAGGAAATTACAGATTGGAGAAACAATGCCAACATCAGTCTCACTGCATCTTGCTGGTAGAACGCTCGTATTTCTAAGAGGCGTAGTTGAGGATGTGTTGGTCAAGGTTGACAAATTCATTTTCCTAGCAGATTTTATTGTCCTTGATATGGAGGAAGACGCAGACGTGCCAATCATCCTCGGGAGACCGTTCTTGGCTACAGGTCGAACCATTATTGATGTACAAAAGGGAGAACTAACCATGAGGGTACAGGACCAAGAAGTAACATTCAATGTTTTCAAGGCCATGAATTTCCCAGATGATGAAAAGAAGGAGGAATGTTTCAAACTCGATGTGATACACAGTACCATTCAGAACTCTAATGAAAGACAAAGTTCTACTGACAAACTTAAAACATGTCAATTACCTGTGGAGCCTAAAGATAAAGTATCTTTTGCACTGAAAGAGCCAATTCTTGCACTACAAGCAACAAAAGAGAAAAAGTTCCACCAACTTAACGAATTGGAGGAATTTCACAATCAGCCTTTTGAAGATGCCAAATTGTACAAAGAAATGGGCAAGAAGAGACATGATGAGAAGTTAGTGCGCATACAACTGGAACCAGGGCAGAAGGTACTGCTAAACAAATCAAGGGTGAAATTTTTCCCATGGAAGCCAAAATCACGGTGGTCATGTCCATTTGTGATCACCAAATTTTTACCAAATAGAGCCGTTGAGATACATGATCCTGACGCTAACAAAACTTTCAAGGTTAAAAACAAGCGTGTCAAGCACTACTGGGGAGAATCATTAGAGCGACAAAAATAAAGTGTTACACTTTCAGATTCAGCTTAACGTTCGAGAAGTCAAGTCTGGCTGACGACTTTAAACTTAGCGCTAGCAGGGAGGCAACCCATGCAATTTTTGTATATTGTGATTTGGTGTGTGTGATTTAATTTGGTGTGTTTAGTTTTTGCAGGATAAGACATTTCAAGATGGAAGAAGCTCTCGCAAATCTTCACAAGTAATTTCCTTCTCTCCCTAAAAAATCTCTAATGAAAGTTTACAAAGCTCGCTTGGAACGGATGAGGTTACTGACGATCCATGGTGTTCCCAATGACATTCGTTGGGTAATTGAAGCACGAGTCCGATTGGCAGGTGAGTCTTCAGACTCTTTTATTTCACATCTGCCTGGTTTTGGAAGAAGCACCTATGCAAAGAAACGAAGAGCTAAGCAAATGGGTGTTTGTTTTAAATGTGCACGATTTAATTGCAACTCTCGTTGTCGTTCTTTAGGAATGATGTCTGATAATCACGAAGACAAAATTAAATTCATTAGGGATGGCTTGATTAAGGAGTCTGTAGATGAAATATCTTCAACTCTTGAGACGCATCCCAGTGGATATGTTCATATAGCCATTCGTAAATTACATACACAATTCCAAAAAGAAAGACAACAATTAAGTCTCGAGAATCTGACTCAAAAAGACCCTGTTTGCCAATTTATAAGAAAATTGGATGGGAAGCTTGTCCCTGACGCATAGACGTCAATCAAGCCGTTACTTTTCTTGTAAATATTATATCTCTTTGTCTTTTCTTAATAATTGTGATTTGTTTTGTTGTTTTCTTTTTTTATTTTCTCCGACAGGATCCAGACCTTTTGACTATCACGATATTATTTCGCTACTAATCGTCCTCTGGAAGATACTTGTGCTATTTTTACTCACCCTTTTCAGGTACTATAAATTCAGCCCGTCATTGCACTTTTGAAGGCATCCAGAGTTGAGAAAGAAATACATAAAAATGGAAACCACTTCAAGAAGACGAGTTGAAAATATCTGTGTATTTTGCGGTACTAGTGTTGGAACTAAGCCACAATACATAGAAGCAGCACATGAATTGGGTCGAGTATTAGCTGCAAGGAATATGCACTTAATATATGGCGGAGGCAATCTTGGACTTATGTGGATCGTTTCAAAGGCTGTACAGGAAGGAGGCAGTCACGTTTTGGGAATCATCCCAAAACCCTTGGCAGAGGCAAATCTTATTGGATCATCAAACGGAGAGGAACTGATGGTGCCAGGTATGTCTGAACGACTGGTAGAAATGATTAACCGTGCTGATGCTTTTATTGCTTTGCCAGGTGGCTTGGGCACATTGGAGGAAATTTTTATAGTACTATCTTGGGCGAACCTGAACATACACCAGAAACCAATTGGGCTGTTTAACGTTGATGGATTTTATGATTTTCTTTGTGTGTTTCTTGATGATGCCCTGAGAAATGGGTTCATATCAAAACCTTTAAAAGAACTCCTCTTTACTGCCAGAACTGCTCCGGATCTAATAGACCAACTCTTAGCCTATGAACCACAAATTGACCCTATCCTTTCAAAAATAAATTTGTCCAAGGATGATCGTGGTAAGAGGCGTCGTGTTAATATGGATCTTAACCTTTAATTCCTGTAAAATTTCAGCTAACCAGGTATTATCTTCTAAACTCTTCTACTACTGTTTAAGACATTGGGGACAATGTCTCATTTAGGTTTGGGGGAGAGAATTAGTTGATTAGTACCTTTTTTTTTTTAGTTTGTATGTTTTTTTTATTTTTAGTCCAAAATTAATCGAAAAATACAAAAAAAAATTGGAAAATTTTCAAAAATTACAAAAATATTTTTGTTTTTTGTTTTTATTCTGACTAAAAAAGTGAAATTGGTGAGAGATAGCTGAGTAAGGAGTTTCCACTCCTGATACGTATCTCAAACCTATTTCGAAACAAGTTAATTTTTGTTTATTTCGTTTTGAATTATTTAATTTGTGAATTCTCCTTAAAACTGACTAAAAATGAATCTTTATATGTTTAGTTAGGAGATATTATCAACATATATAGTAACATACAGACATGAGCTAAATTGAAAAGTTTGTAATATTCAGTGCTCTAGTTTAATTGGAGGAAGCATCTCAAAAAGCAATGGAGTAAAAAAAAAAAAAAAAAAAACGTCTGAGATCCGAGTTATTAAGTCTGTAAGGGTGTTTTAACACCTAGTGCCCTAAAGCCAACTGGTTTGGGAGTTACTGGCCCAAAGCTCGTTACATGGATCAAATATGCTGCAAAAAAATATATATATCTGAAGTCTGGGTAATTAAGTCTGTAGGGGTGTCTTAACACCTGGTGCCCTAAAGCCAACTGGTTTGGGAGCCACCGACCCAACACTCGCTACATAGATGGAAGATATTGTATATAAATAAAAAATAGAAAAAGAAAAAAATCAAAGAAAAAATCAGAAAAATGAGAGAAAAATTATTCCATTGCTACCAAAAGGTGTTAAATCTGATAGAACTTTAGGACAAAAATATTACTCTCTTATCAACTGCACTTATGACTGTTGTGGGAAAAAATGAGATGTTTAATATTTTGTTGGCTGTGTATATGAAGAATGGTAAAAATAATCGGAGAATTTACTTATTCTGTTATTTAGAATGAAACAAAACAACTATGTCTTGGAGTAGAAATTTCACCTGATTAGTCACTAACATTTTTATTCTCTTTTCGCTTGTCTTTTTACTTTTGTGTGCATTAGTTTTACTACCTTTTTACTTTTGTAAAATGTTTGTGGGTATCATTGCTGTAAACCCTCACGAGACTACAACTCGTCCACTAGGGACACCTATGGGTTTAAAGGCTTGTTGCATATGCTAAATGCAACCGTGATCCCTACGAAAGTGGCTTAGTTTAATTTTAATTTTATTTTGTTGTTTTGCTCGAGGACTAGCAAAATTTTAGGTTTGGGGGTGTGATGAGCGGAAAATATATCAATATTTACCGACAATTTTACTTAATATTTTGTTAGTTTCTCGGGTTTGATGAACTTTTTGATGTGTTTTAGTTTATTTTGCAGATAAAATAATATTCGGACTTAATGAAATCATTTAGGACGAAATATGGGTCAAATAAGGGCAATTATTGGACTTGATATTTTTAATTTTGGAGATTGGAAACTTGAAAGGGCGTTTTGACGAAGTGCAGTTTTGGAAATTCCAGTTTTTCGCATCTGTCGTATTTTGGGCATAACTTTTTACTCAGATATCGGATTGAGCTGATTCAAGTTCCAGATTAAAGAAGACTCAAAGATCTACAACTTGGAAAGACAACATAATTTCGAATACTGAATATGTCATGCCCGAAATTGATGAACCATCCATAAGTGTGTAGTGTGTAATTATTAAAGTCACTTTCAATCATTTTCAAAGCAAAAAATAAATAATAAATAAATAATAAAAATTATCAAATCATCACCAAACATGATAAGAGATTAGTGGAGCAATTAATAATGGATTTGGTGGAGCAATTAGTGGTGCAATTAGTGAAGCAATTAATAATGATTTGGTGGATGATTTGATGGAGGCAAAATTTTGCCTATAAATACCAAGCCATTTCATTTGTAAAATTCATACTTTCTTCTAAGGAATTCCTTAAGAATACTAAGAAGATTGTATCTTGTTTGTTTATTTACAGCTTTCAGTAATTAATTTTCGTTTTCGCACTTTCTTTTCTTTACATTTCAGTTTTTACTTTCCGCAATTTACTTTTACGCACAATACTTTTCTTTATTTAATTTTCAGTTTTTACTTTTCAGTAATGAGGAGGTAACTCCCCTTTGCTGGGGTAAAAGGTAAAACTTTTATGACTAATATTTAGATTAATCTCCCTTAATTATAATATATAAACTAGTTAAAACCTGACTTAACGAGGATACCGCCATATTGGTCGGTTGGTAATTATTTAAATTGGTTTTAACCTGACTAAACTGGATACCGCCTGATTGGTCGGTTGGTAATTAATTAATAATTTGACTTAATCTGGATACCTTCTATATGGCTGGTTGGTAATTATCATGCAAAGTTAATATATTATATTAAGGGAGATATCTAAAATAGAAGTAATAAAAGCGGATCCTTTTACCTCAGCTTTTTCTTTTATTGTACTTTTACTTTATTTACTTTTCAGCAATTTACTTCCAGCATTTACTTTTCAGCAATTTACTTTTCAGCAATTTACTTTTCAGTATTTAATTTTTAGTATTTTACTTTATGTCTTTTATTTTATTTAAGTTTTTACTACCGGTAAATATGTGTCGTAACTAAGCCAATTATCTGGGGTTGTGATGAAATCCAATATCACCGGTTTATAAGGGGTTAAATTATAGTTTGGGTAACATAAAGGTTTATTTATTAAGTCTTAATCCTAATGCTTTTTATTAACTGGCCATTAATAAAATTGAACTGGTAAATCTAAAATGAACTAGACATAGAGATTTTAGGTTTAAGACCTTAGACTTAATAGCCCACGATCTTCTTTGAGGATAGATAACCCTTTAATAGATTTCCTTACAGGATAGGAATATACCTGTCGGGCGGGGGTAGCCATAATTGGAACTTAAACTTAATGAATCCAGATAATTTGGTTGACATAGACATATGGTTCAATTGGGTTAAACTGGATATTTGTGTCTGACCATCGACAGAGTCTTACACATAATTTAGTGTTCCAGGTTAATAAATCAATATATTACCCAACTTTAAGATAACCACTTCATCTTTAAAATGATATTGGAAGAAATCACAACCCTAGATAGTTTTTAATATTGAATTTTCTTAAAACCTACTTTCGAACAATTTTATTTACTTGTTTTTAAATTTAGAATCATCACCATTTCAAATCAATCAAACAACCTGTTAGATACTAGTAATCATTTGACTTCATAAAATTAATAGATTAGTTATTAAGTCCTCGTGGGATCAATATTTTTATACTACTTGAACGATACGTGCGCTTGCGTTATACGTGTGAGTTTACGCCGGTCAGGCTTGGCCAAAGGCTTCTGGATTGTGGAAAAGAGCAAAGGCAAAATCATTATAATCTTATAGGAAGATAAAAGGACATATCCCAAGAAGGAAATGAAGACGAGTAAGGCTCTGACTTCAAATATGTTTGTCATAAATATGTTCACAACTAGTATTAAAATTGGATTTTAGGTACTTAGTGTGATACATAAAATATGTATTGATGTTCAGAATTTGCTATGAGCAGGATACTGACTTCTATTGAGATTAATCTG
Source organism: Zanthoxylum bungeanum (assembly GCA_019454045.1). NCBI lineage: Eukaryota > Viridiplantae > Streptophyta > Magnoliopsida > Sapindales > Rutaceae > Zanthoxylum > Zanthoxylum bungeanum. Next base: position 40,093 of record SKCR01040899.1, on the reverse strand, counting down.
CGATTGATAACGGTACGAAAGCCGCTGTTTTAACCGTAGATACCTAAGTTTAGGAACTACCCTTTTGGTATGTACGTAAATTAGGAAACTGTTATAATGTAACTAGTTTGACTAGAAACATTATCTCTATATCAGTGTATAATCCGTTGCGGATATACCTTTATATTCTATAACACTAAAGTGTTTTATTATATAAAGATGATATTGAGATAAACACATTAGATGTGAACAACAGAATTTATATTTAGAATATAAATAAATCTCACACGTATAACATGACAAACAAATAGCTCAAACTGATTTGATCATGTTGAAACTTGTATGTGGCATTGTTGTCAGGGACACAGTTAAACAAGACTCGTATATCCACACTTTTAAAGAGTGGGTACTATGACTGATTTGATTCCAATCAAATAAAGTCTACAAATCTAGTTTATTGGGCAAAGTGCCTAAAACACCTTTACTTGGTAAAAGTGCAAGTGCCATCGATCTGCTAGCCCTCGTTCATAGTGATGTAAGTGGGACCATGTCTAGCTAGGCTAGAAGTGGATATGAATATTTTGTGACCATACACGGATGTGACATCACGTTATGGTTATGTGTTTCTTTTGAAACATAAATCGAAAACTTTTAGAGTTTCGACACGAGATAAAGAAACAGATCGGCTAAAGTATTAAACCATCACGATTAGACCATGATAGAAAATACTCAAGCAATAAGTTTCTCAAATACTTGAAAGAGTATAGTATTCTTTCAATGAGGACTCATCCCGGAACACGTTAGTTTGACGGTGTGTCCGAAATGAGAGACCGAATTTTGTTGGACATGATAAGGTTAATCATGAGTCGCTCTGAGCTACAATTTCCTTCAACGGATACGTAAAACAGTGTAGAACTTATTTTGAATAAAGTTCCATAAAAATCTTTTTGACAGATTTCATATTAGACATGAACAGGAAAGAAACTGGGTTTTTCTCATTCCTGAATATTTGGGTATGCTAGGCATATGTTTGGTTGATACCAAACTAAAACCCAAATCGGATAAATACCAATTGTAGGTTATCCTAGGGATACCAAAGTATAGTACTTATACAACACACGAGAGAACAATGTAATTGTTGCTCGCCATGTGGTTTTCCTAAGAGGAATGCCTATATGAAGTGATAAGTGTGAGGATAGTAAAACTCGATGAAAATCGAAGTAACACTATTCCAGGCGTCGAATCCTTATTGGAACACAAATATTTCATCAAGGATGAAACTACACCACTAATCTTTGAATACACAAGAACCGCGTAGGTCGTTGAGAGTCAGAAAACAACATGGGGTATGGGTTTCTGATCTAACCTCGTAAAGATGTCAATCTTTTGAGGAACACGAACTGACTACGTATAAGGAAGTGATACAAGATATCGACTCCCTATTATGGCAAAGTGCCATAATGTCCGATATGGATTCCATGTATACCAACTATGTTTAGACACTAGTTGATGTACCGCAAGGCATTGTGCCTATTGGTACTATATAAGTCTTCAAGGAAGACATACATGGATGGCAACATACCAACGTACTAAGCTATGCTTGTAGAGAAAAGGTAGAGTTATCAATATTGTGTTGATTGCGACGAAACCTTTTACCTTTTGCCACAGTAAATCCATTTGGATAATGCTTGCTAATGCTGCATGTTTCATTCATGAAATGTGGCAGCTGAATGCCAAAATAGCTTTCCTTAACGGAAACCTTTCGGAGGATGTTTACAACATCTTGACGGTTTTGTCGAACCATAACAAGCAAACTAGGTTTGCAGGTTATTCGATCCATAAATGGATTGAAGCAAGCATTAAGTTCTAGGAATTATCGTTTTGATGTAATCATAATGATGTATGATTTAATTCAAAACGAAAATGAGGATGTGTTTTTCTGATGGTATGGGAAACAGCTTCGTTCTGGATAGACCCCGCAGAATCCCATTGGTAGTATGAATATGTGTCTATGGGAGTCTGCAATCAGGGTAGGTGTATTTGGTCTTAACCTAAGACTTACACCGCTAATACTTACGACAATCAATATACTTTGGTTGCGGTCGTCCAGGGCTTTAACAGGTTCTGTGTACGCCAATGCTGCGTATATTGAGAATCGTAGTGTATTGGGTGTGATGTTAAGATGTAAATATCACTCCAGTCGTATGGAGATGATGGTCACATAGGATACGAAACTCGTTCTCTTATATGCTCGAGCTATCGGCATATTATGACTAGGTCATGTTTATCCGATTATAGAGACTAGTTACCAGAGATCCGATATGTGCTTCGTACGGGGCAGAACACAATTCCAGTTCCAGGTCTAGCACGTGATCATTCGATGCTGGATCGATATACGCAATACTATGTATACTACGCCTGATATAGATCACATATTCCTATAAGGATATTTCTGAAGAATTGGGTAGGCATGGCGCTTTGCTAGAAGACAACCTTGTCTTGTAAATCGGTATAAACGTAGTACTAGGTACTTACGTGTTCGGATAGTCCGACTACCGTATTTACTGCCAACATATCCGGGGTTCTCATGGGTCACTTCCCGAAGATTCACCGATGATGTATGACTCACACTTTAATTAATATGGGATTAATAAGATGAGAGAGAAAATTAATATGGGATTAATTACAGAGATATTTTATCTTGGATAAAATATTAATTAAAGTGAGAGAACGATTAATTTGGAATTAATCGATAAAATAATATATTTGATATATTATACGAAATTGGATTTCGACGACGAATTGAAATTAGATTTTAATTCGGGCGAACGAGTTAATTTAGAATTAATTCGTTAGCGATGTGAATAGTGATTTCGCTAGGTATAATCATTTAATTACGTCGCAACAGAAAATTCGTTAATTCGGAATTAGCGAACCCAAGGCCGAGTGTGTTTGCGAGCGCATTCGCATTTCAAATTCGAATACGGCACGCAAGTCACATCAAGCGTCAAATCGCTAGTCACATCAAGAGCCAAATCACATGTCACTTTGAGTGATGTGACAATTTGATTGATTGATTGAGTGATTGATGTGGTAGTTGAAAAGCATTAATTGGTTTTTTCTTTTTGACTTTTGGTAAATGGAAAAGGGTTTTTTGGAATTTTATTTGGAAAATCAAATATATAAAAACAATTTTTTCCTTCTCTCTCTCGACTACTTACGGTCTTCTCTCTTTCCCTCCTCTTCTCTCATGGCTTGGAGCCAATTTCTTTCTTCTTCCATTTATGGTTCTGCCGAAAGACAAAGAGAAGCAATAGATTGATTTTGTTGTAAAATCAAGTGCTAGCACACACAAGAGTTATCCTAAGGTGATAGGGAACCAAATTTATGAGCTTGGAATACACTTCAAAAGCTTTGAGCTTCAATGGAGAACATCCATGGCCGAATCTTGGAGGAACAACAAGCAGTGAAGCCGAGCAACCCACTGCCACAGCAGCTCACTACCGAGAGCTTCATCAAGGGAGCAAGGCTTGTGTTCTTCGTCGCATCCAATCCGATCGTTGTAAGTATGTTTCCGCCATATTTCTTCGTGTATTCACATGTGTTTCTTGCTTGATTTCATTCTTGGGACCTAATTAGAAACCAACATCCGCCATATACTAAGTGCATATTCCTTGCAGCTAAGACTCGGCCCAATTCTTGTGATGCTTCTACGTATTGTGGCTTAACACCAAAATTAGTTCCGCAAAACACACATATGTTTTCAACTCGTCTTCTTGAAGTGGCTTCCATGTTTTACTCTGGATGTCTTCAGAAGTGCAATGATGAGTTGAATTTATAACACCTGAAAATGGTGAGTAAAATAATAGCACTAGTACCTGTCAAATGACAATTATTAGTTAACAGTAAAATAAATTGTGATAGTCAAAAAGGTCTGGATCCTGTCGGAGAAAAAAAAAAAACAACAAAACAAATCATAATTATTAGGAAAAGACAAAGAGATATAATATGTACAAGAAAAGTAGCAGCTTGATTGACGTCTATGCGTCAGGGACAAGATTCCCATCCACTTTTCATATAAATTGGCAAACAGGGTCTTTTTGAGTCAGATTCCCGAGACTTAACTGTTGTCTTTCTTTTTGAAATTGTGTATGTAATTTGCGAATAGCTATATGAACATATCCACTGGGATGCGTCTCAAGAGTTGAAGATATATCATCTACATACTCCTTACTCAAGCCATCCCTAATGAATTTAATTTTGTCTTCTCGATTATCAGACACCATTCCTAAATAACGACAACGAGTATTGCAATTACAGAGCGCACATGTATAACAAACACCCATTTGCTTAGCTCTATGTTTCTTTGCATAGGTGCTTCTTCCAAAACCAGGCAGATGTGAAATAAAAGAGTCAGAAGACTCGCCTGCCAATCGGACCCATGCTTCAATTACCCAACGAATATCATTAGGAACACCATAGATCGTTAGTAATCTCATTCGTTCCAAGCGAGCTTTGTAGACTTTCTTCAGAGAGTTTTGAGGGAGAGAAGGAAATTGCTTGTGAAGATTTGCGAGAACTTCTACCATCCTGAAATGTCTTAATCTGCAAAAACTAAACATACAAAATTAAATCACACAAAATCACAATATATACAAAAATTACATGGGTTGCCTCCCTGCTAGCGCTAAGTTTAAAGTCGTCAGCTAGACGTGACTTCTCGAATGTTAGGCTGGATCTGAAAGTGTCACACTTTCTTTTTATCGCTCAAATGATTCTCTCCAGTAGTGCTTGACACACTTGTTTTTAACCTTTAAAGTTTTCTTGGAGTCAGGATCATGTATCTCAACGGCTCTATCTGGTAAAACCTTGGTGATCACAAATGGACCTGACCACCATGATTTTGGCTTCCATGGGATGAATTCCACCCTTGATTTGTTTAACAGTACCTTTTGCCCTGGTTCCAGTTGTGTGTGCACTACCTTCTAATAATGTCTTTTCCTTGCCTTTTCTTTGTACAATTTGGCATCCTCAAAAGGCTGATTGTGAAATTCCTCCAATTCGTTGAGTTGGTGGAACTTTTTTGTTTTTGTTTCTTGTAGTTCAAGAATTGGCTTTTTCAGTGCAAAAGATGTTTTATCTTCAGGCTCCACAGGTAATTAACATGATTTAAGTTTGTCAGTATAACTTTGCATTGCATTAGAGGTCTGGATGGTACTATTTATCACATCAAGTGTGAAACATTCCTAATTCTCTTCATTCGGGAAATTCATGGCTTTAAAAACATTAAATGTTACTTCTTGGTCATGTACCCTCATGGTTAGTTCTTCTTTTTGTACATCAATAATGGTTCGACAAGTAGCCAATAATGATCTCCCAATGATGATTGACACATCTGTGTCTTCCTCCATATCAATGACAATAAAATTTTCTGGGAAAATGAATTTGTCAACCTTGACCAGCACATCCTCAACTACGCCTCTTGGAAATACGAGCGTTCTATCAGCAAGTTGTAGAGAGACTAAAGTTGGCATTGTTTCTCCAATCTGAAATTTCCTGAAAATAGAAAAATGCATCAAGTTAACACTCGCACCTAAATCACACAAAGCCTTACCAAAGTCATGTTCTCTTATGGTGCAAGGAACAATGAAACTGCCAGGATCTTTCAATTTTGGAGGAAGTTTCATCTGAATGATAGCGCTGCATCTTCTGATAATTGTATTGTCTCGTAATCTCCCAATCTCCATTTTCGTGAAAGAAAGTCTTTCATGAATTTGGTATAGCTGGGCATTTGTTCCAACGCTTCTGCAAATGGAATGTTTATATGCAGCTTTTTGAACACCTCCAGAAAATGAGCAAACTGCTATATTCCAGTTTATTTTTCTGAAGACACTGAGGAAAAGGTGGAGGTGGAGTGATATGTTCTTTTTCCTCCATATGTTGCTTTGTTTCTTTTGGAACTTCCTTAGCTATTGTTCTGACTCCAACATCTTTGCTGATTTCAGTACCGCTTTTTAACATGATAGCATGACATTGCTCATTTCCCATGTTCCTTGGATTTGGTTCTGTGTTGCTGGGAAGATTCTCTGGCGTTCTGTAACTCTGAGCATTGGCCAGTTGTCCAATTTGATTCTCCAGTGCTTTGATAGAATCTGAATGACTTTGATTCATTGCCACTTGATTTTGAACCATAGCTGCTAAAGCATCATATTTTGCTTCTTGCTTTTTTAACTGTGCTAGCACTTCTATTATTCCTGGTTCTTTGTCATACTCATGGCATTTGTTTTACTGCTGGAATCTGGGTGGTGGGTTGTTCATTTGCCCTGAATTGTTGCTCCATAAAAAATCGGGATGATTCCTCCACCATGGGTTGTAGGTGTTGGAATATGGATTATTCCCCTGTCTGTTGAAATTGTTGACGTAGTTCATCGTTTCTTTATGTGTAATTAGTTCTGGTGCTCCTCCATATGGTGAACTTGTGGTTCCAGTGATGTTCACAACTTGCGTGCTAAGTGTTTCTAGACATTTGCATATCTGATCCAGCCTGATATTCACTGCTGTGTTTGCTCAAACTTCATAAATTCCTGTAATTCTTTGAATCATGCTCCTGTCTGTTGGCGACAATGAATTGTTGTTAGCTATTTTTTGATTAAGTCTCAAGCTTGATCTTCTCCTTTTGCCATTAAAGCTCCCCCAGCAGCAGCATCAATTGTGGTTCTCATTAGTCCAGAAAGTTCATTGTAGAATGTTTGGACTTGTAGTCACTTTTCGATCTTATGATGCGGACATTTCCGGAGTAAATCTTTGAATATTTCCCAATCTTTGCAAAGGGATTCTGAATCTTGTTGCATGAAGGATTTGATGTCATTCCTCAACTTTGCAGTTCTGGCTGGTGGAAAGTATTTTGTAAGGAATTTGGTGGCTAGAGTGTTCCAAGTTGTGATGGAACCTGCTGGTAACGAATGTAGCCAAGCTTTAACTCTGTCTTTTAAGGAATATGGAAAAACTTGCAGTCTCATTGCTTCTTCAGCTGCTCGGTTGTAATTGAAAGTATCGCAAACTTCCAGGAAGTTGCTGATGTGGGCATTAGGATCTTCAGTTGCATTTCCCCAAAACTGTACTGACTGTTGTATCATCTGAATGCATATTTTGATGTCACACGAATTTTCTGGTAAGTGAGGAAGTATAATACAGGAAATGAGGCCGTCGACCACCGGAATGGTTCCGTCTTGAATGGGTATTGGTGGTGCAACTGTTGGTTTTCTATAAGGTCCCAAGATCAAACAAGACATGAAATTATGTGTGAACACATCAACGGAGGTAGCGGAATACTCACATTGATCGGTTGAGTCGATTTGGAGATGATTCAAGCCCAAAAACGCACTGCATTAATCTCATCACTGCAACAGTCCACTGTCCTACAAAACAGAAAATTGAGTGAAGAAACGGAGCTCCAATCTTCGTCCGATGGATCCCGACAAATTGGGGAACCTCCCTACCACCTTCGCAAGACTCGTAGTGTGCTAGCACTTGATTTCTCACCATGAGAATCACTCTTTGCTTCCCTTTAACTCACGCCCAAAACCAGTTCCAAACCAGTCCATTTTCGTGAGAGGAAGAGAGGAAATGAGAGAGTTGAAATTGTGTATTAAGTTAAAATGATTTACCAAAAATCAATTTATATTTATGCCTTAATTTATTAAATTAATAATAAATTTATGACACAACACATGCAATAGCTTAGAGTGTCAAACACTCAATTTCCATGCATTAACATTGAGTGCATTGTACACTATCTACATGCAAAGCATTAGAATGACATGTGTCATGTGGGCCCCACACGTTTCCAAATGAAAGTGGGCCCACGTGCACTCACGCGTTCGGGTTCGATATTTCCGAAATACCGAGCTTACGTCGCGACGTTAATTCAATCGAATTTAAATAAATAATTACGCCTGGCGAAATTATTATTTACGTCGCTAACGAATTAATTCTGAATTAACTCGTTTGCCCGAATTAAAATCTAATTTTAATTCCGCGTCGAAATCTAATTTCGTCTAATATATCGAATATATTAATACATCGATTAATTCTGAATTAATCGTTCTCTCTCTTTAGACGACATTTTATCCCGATAAAACATCTCCGTTATTAATCCTAGATTAATTTTCTCTCTCTCTCTTATAATCCCAGATTATTCAAGAGTGCGAGTTGTGCGTCATCGGTGGATTATCGGGAAGCGACCCATGAGATCCCCGGATAATCTGGCAGTAAATACGGTCGTCGGAGTATCCGAATCACGTACGTACCAAGTACTACGTTCTACCGATTTACGAGACAAGGTCGACTCCTAGCAAAGCACCAAGTCTTCCCAGGTTCTCCAGACATATTCATCAAAGAATATCTAGATCTGTATCAAGCGTAGTATACAATTGTATTGTGCATATTGGCCCAGTATCGGATAATCACGTGCTAGGGCTGGGGCTGGATAAGTGTCTGCCCCGTCCGAAACACATATCGGATGTCTGGTAACTAGTCTCTATAATCGGATATTCATGACCTGGTCATAATATCACGATTGGATGCGCATCACTAAAGAGCACTAATACCGTATCCTGCGTGACATCATCTCCATTATGACTGGAGTGACACTTCCGTCTTGACATCACATCCAATACACTACGATTCCTGATAAACCCAGAAGAGGTGAACACAGAACCAGTTAAGATCCCCCACCACCAAAACCAAAGTTTACCGATTGTCGTAAGTATTAGCGATGTAAGTCTCAGGTTAAGACTATACACACCTACCTTGATTTCGGCCTCCCATAGACACCTAGTCATAATACCAATGGGATTCCGAAGGGTCTATCCAGAGCGAAGCTGTTTCCCGTACCATCGGTGAAACACGACCTCCTATCGCACTTGCACAAGTATCCAATACTTATATATATGAGAACTATGCCGTTGTGCCCTCACAACGCGCACAAGTGCAATACTAGCCTATTCCGCATTATCGATGTCCAGTCTCGATAATACTACGGCTAGGGATATTTAATGATTAATCCTTCGTGGACTGATACTGTCTCATATCATCTCAATCCAGGAACTAATCATAGGGACCTCTCTTCATTTATATATCTAAGGTGATCTAATCACAAATGACGAGAGTGCAATTTCCTTGTTACATAGTTAATTTGCTACAACAACACAATGATCTGTGCAAATAGTGACGCTATGGGTCATTTTGTCCAACAATCTCCCACTTGGCACATTGCGAGTCACTCAAGTGTCCTACACCCGAACTATGTACGGTTCCCTCAAATTGTTGAGGAAAGGTTTTCGTCAGCGGATTTGTTTGATTATCGTTTGACGCGATTTATACGATCATCACATCGCCACGATGTATGATCCGAACGAATCAGATGATATAGAAGTATATATCTGGATCGTCGATGAGACCTTTAATTCCTTAGCCTGTGCTGACGCCTAGCTCAGCTGCTAACAGAACTATATCTAATCTAATTAGATTTATTTCAATCCAAAAGACTTCTATTGCTGCCTCAGCTGCAGCAATAATCCGCGTTTGTTGTTTATTCGGCAACAGTTATCTTGCTTGGAAGATTTCCAGCTCACTGTCCCGTTATTCAAACTTTATAGTACCGCAGTATTTAATTGTTTGGAAACTTGCAGCAGTGATCCCAGTCACTTCAAGTTCTCCTTCTCCATAGTTTAAGATAGCATCTTTAGTTCTCTGAGATACTAACAGATGTTCTTAACTTCAATCCAGTGACTGTCACTTGGATTGACCTGATTGTGACTCCATATGCTCGAAGCATATGAGACACCAATATAAGTACATTTTAAATGTACAATTTCCTAGAGAGTGTTAACAACTCCAAATCTATCCCAGTAGATCTTTATTCCTTGAATAAAGGTTGTTACTCCTCAGAATTCTACGGAGAATTTCTATTGAAAGCCAAACTTTCAACAATAGCTTTATGGGAATTTTCACTGTCAGTGCGCTCTCCCACTAACCTCCTTATATACACAAGAATTATTTCGTTTTGAGTCAAATCATAAACTATTATGATTATTCAAAACGACAGTTCCAAGAACCTTATGCTTGCATCAATCCAACATGGATCGAATAACCCGTAAACCTGTTTGTCGGTTATACAAAATCGTCAGGATGTTGTAAACATCCTCCAAAAGGTTTCATTTTTAGGAAAGCGATTTTGATTTGTAACTGACATATTTCATAAATGAAATATACAGTTATCAACAAGCATCTTCAAAATGGATTTACCATGGCAACATGTAAAAAGGTTGAACCGTTATTAACATAATGTTGATAACGATACCTTTCCGTCAAAACCTTAGGTTTGCACGTTGGTATGTTGCCTTCCATGTATGTCTTCCTTGAAGACGTTTAATGTACCATAGGCACAACGCCTTGTGGTACAACAACTAGTATCCAAACATAGTTGTTATACATGGAATCCATTTCGGACTCATGGCACTTTGCCATAACAGGGAGTCGATACCTCGTATCACTTCCTCGTAACGTAGTCGGATGGTACACCATCATAAGATTGACATCTTTATGAGGTTAGATCAGAAACCCATACCCTAGGTTGTTTTCTGACTCTATCCGATCTACTAGTTTCTTGTGTATTTGAAGATTAATGGTATAGATTCATCATAGATGAACTATTTGTGTTCCATTAAGGACTTCGTGCCTTGAACAGTATTACTCCGATTTTCATCGAGTATCACTATCCTCCCACTGACCACTGCATATCGGTATTCCTCTCAGGAAAACCGCATGGTGAGCAACAATTACATTGTTCTCAAGTGGGATTTATAAGTACTATACTTAAGGTTTCCCTTAGGATAACTTATATTGGCACTTATCCAATTTGGGTCCTTAGTTTGGTATCAACCAAACGTTATGCCTGGCATACCCAAATTATCAGGAATGAGAAACCCCGTTTCTTTCCTGTTCATATCCTATATGATATCTGTCAAACAGATTTATATGGAACCTTATTCCAAATAAGTTTTGCACTGTCAATACATATCCTGTTGAAGGAAATAGTAGCTCAGAGCGACTCGTGATAAACCTTATTATGTCCAACAAAATTCGGTTTTAGTTCAGACACACCGTCTAACTGACGTGTCTCGAGAGGAGTCCTCATCTGAAAGAATACCATACTCTTTCATGTACGTATGAAACTTACTGCTTAAGTATTTTCCATTACGGTATTACCGTGGAGGAATAATACTATAGCCGATCTGTTTGTCTATTTCGTGTCGAAACTCTAAAAGTTTCCGATTTGTGTTCTTCAAAAGAAACACATAACCACAACGTGATGTCACATCCGTTAAGGTCACGAAATATTCATGTTCACATCTAGCCTAGCTAGATATGGGCCCACTTACTTCACCATGAATAGGGCTAACAGATCGGTGGCCCTTTTACTATTACCAAGTAAATAGTATTTTAGGTATTTAACCTAATAAACTAGATTCGTAGACCTTATTTGAATAGTCAAATCAGTCCTAGTACCCACTCTTAAAAAATGTGGATATACGAGTCTTCTATAATTGTGTCCTAGACAACAATGCCACAAATAAGTCTCCATTGATCAAATCAATTTGAGCTATTTATTTGTCATTCTATATGTTTGAGATTTTTCTTTATATTCAAAATATAAATTCTGTTATTTACATCCAATGTATTTATCTCAGTATCAACTTTATATAATGAAACACTTTAGTGTTCTAGAATATAAAGGTTTTATCCGCAATGGATTAAACACTGATATAGAGATAATGTCTCTAGTCAAACTAGTTACATTATAACATATCCTAATTTAAGTACATACCCAAAGGGCAGTTCCTAAACTTAGGTATCTACGGTCGAAAACAGCGACTTTCGTCCCGTTTCCAATTCGCAGAGTAATCTCGGCTTGAAGCCAGTATCCGGCTCACAGCGGATTCTGAACGTCAATACATATATTTTATGTACCACACTAAGTATTTAAAATCCAATTTTAATACTAGTTGTGAACATAACTTTGACAAATATTTTTAAAGTTAGAGCCTCGCCCTTTCTTTAATTCCTTCGTGTCTTCCATATCCAAATGGTAGTCACTTTGGGATATGTCAATTATCCTTTTCAATATTTCACAAACCTTTGGCCAAACCTTGGGTTTTGGAATATCGAAACGATGTGCACCTTGTGCTACATGCCCAATTGCAAACTTTGACTTTTCTCCACTAGAATAGTCAATTAATTCCCCAAAATTATTAATTGCAATTTTAATACTTTTAAATCTAAAGATAGATTTATTATAAGTATATTAATTAAGCACTAAAGTTATCATCACATAAATCTTCCAAAGACTTTATGCTCTACTATTTGCTTAATAATGGGTTTAGTCATAATAAGTTATTTTATCAAATAAATTAACCTATTATTAATTCCCAATTGAAAATTAAATCATCTAAAACATTTAATCCAAGGATTATATATTTAAATATTCAACCTTTCAATTCTTTCATGATTTCAATAGTCCAACTATTTAATCAATTTTATTAGGTACTATTTATTATAATGATTACAATAATCCAATTATTTAATCAACTATAATTTTAATATTGATTACTATAATTCCATTATAAAATCAACTATCATTTAATTCAATTATATTGATTACTATAATCCAATTACAAAATCAACTATATATTGAATGAGTTTGTATATAGTCCAACTATATATATTTTTAAAAAACATAAAATATTAGTCCGACTAATACTTTTAATTAATATGACGAGTAAAATATAAATGAGCGTGTTTAGCGAGTAATTGAACGAATGTTGCAAATTCAATACTTGCCTCCCACTATTTTTCGTCAAGCCTCTAACCCTCTGTGGAGTACTCGGGAAACCGTGTTTCCTAGTGGGCTAGGATCCTATTAAATAACACACAACCCTGACTTTGGCCAATAAAAAGCTGTATGCTATTTAATTAGGTAGATCTCTCAGATCAATTGGATCTTATCCAATTCCTAGATCCGGTTAGGTGGACATCCAAGTCCGAAACATATGTATAATGTCAATGTATCCAATACATTTTCCTAACCATATCCTCCGAATCATTTAGGCCTTGGCTTTGGCCAAACACAACCTAATGATTCCAGTTAAGCGGGACCCATTGACGAGGAAAGTTTCGTAATCAATGTCATGGACAAAAAGTGATCTGACTTTGGTCAATAAAAATCAAGATTTGGACAAGACACCGATATGCAACAAAACTCTCATGATTCAAGTACATCCTTGATTGACAAAGGTCTTGACTTTGGTCAAAAACAAACCAATGCCAACTTCAGATCTTGAACAAGAATCATTCAATGGAAGGATATTTGCTTAATATAGATTGAGGGATTTTCGCGTGCAAATTGGCTACCAATTTAATTATCTTTGTTAGGTCTCATCATCATACACCCTTAACATGCATTCTAAATACATAATAAAGCGAGTATGAAATAAAATAATAATGATATGCGGATGGATACTTAACACATTGATCCTAGATCAAATCTCTCCCTTTCTCACTCAAGCTAGCACTTGTACTACTTCTACCCGTTACACTACACTTCTAAAGAAACCTCATATACATAGAGGGGAATAGGTGAGAAGAGAATACAAAGAGAAAGAAGGTGATAAGGCTGGACACGCAGGTCCAATTTAATAAATCGAATTTATTACAATTTCAAAATTGCCCACCCATCTAATATCCATCCGATATACATTATTCATTCAACACAACCATGTATTCACACACACAAGCATGCTATCAATCAATCTAATCAAATTAATTAATCTGATAATTAAGTGATCATCCAATGTTCAAACAACGATTTGATTTTGTTCGAGTCAAACTCGTTTTTGCGAATAAGTACTCAAAGTACGAATTCATGAATTAAATTAAACTACATCATTAAATCAAATTTAACATGTATTTAATACTAATTCATTATTCAATTCCAAATTAATATTACACTTTATTTAATAAACCTTTACGATTTAAATTCCAAATTCAATCGCGTCGGGACTCAAAGTCCGATTAACGTCCAACGTCAATTTAATTAAGTCTAATGGGCTTCAATTAATTTCTTTAGGCATGGGCTTCGGCAACCAAAGCCCAATAGTGGAATCACCCAAAATGCCTTAGAAATCAATTTCGGCCCATTAGGCCCAATTAAACATTAAAGGTTCATTAGTCGCAATTGGGCTTTATGGTTAAGGTTTTGGGCCCAATTGGATCCAATCCACTTGGCCTAAACCAAACTTGATAAATCAAGCCCAAAAGGCCCAATTACAACATTAAATTCTAATTTCCAAAATTAGGTCCAATTAATTAAATCCAAAAATCCAATTTTCACAATTTAATTACCAAAAGTGCATTATATGATTAATCGACTAAATCGATATTTCCGAAGCACCAAATTAGTCCAATTAATCATGCTTGATTCATTATTACATGTCAAACACACATAATGAAAAATCAAACCCATTTACATGCTGCTAAGTCTCGGCCAACCAAGGGAGTGATTCATGTCCAATTCGGTTCAATCCAATTAATCCGCAATCGACATTAAATACATATCCCGAATGATTTTCAATACATCCAATTATCAAAATCAAAAATTTCCAAGACAACACTAGGGCATATCCAATTCGGCCAACACATGGAATTTAGGGTTTATGTTCAATTCAAAGTACAATCCAATTGACATTAAATTAACATCATCCTACATGATTTTAACTCATCCAATGAATTAAAATCAACAAAATTCCAATGATTCAAAATCAATTTTGCATTCGGCCAAGGCATATAATTTGGGGAAAATAATTCCAAATCATTTTTCATCAAATTAGTCCAACCAAAATGAATTTAACATGTTATAAGCATACTCAAACAAACAATTCATTCAAATCATGCTCAACAAACATTTACCCAAATTTTAAACCCTACAAATTTCATGCTTGCAACTTTAGCTCATGATGCCATTGTTGGTTTTCTATAAGGTCCCAAGATCAAACAAGACATGAAATTATGTGTGAACACATCAACGGAGGTAGCGGAATACTCACATTGATCGGTTGAGTCGATTTGGAGATGATTCAAGCCCAAAAACGCACTGCATTAATCTCATCACTGCAACAGTCCACTGTCCTACAAAACAGAAAATTGAGTGAAGAAACGGAGCTCCAATCTTCGTCGATGGATCCCGACTCATTGGGGAACCTCCCTACCACCTTCGCAAGACTCGTAGTGTGCTAGCACTTGATTTCTCACCATGAGAATCACTCTTTGCTTCCCTTTAACTCACGCCAAAACCAGTTCCAAACCAGTCCATTTCGTGAGAGGAAGAGAGGAAATGAGAGAGTTGAAATTGTGTATTAAGTTAAAATGATTTACCAAAAAATCAATTTATATTTATGCCATAATTTATTAAATTAATAATAAATTTATGACACAACACATGCAATAGCTTAGAGTGTCAAACACTCAATTTCCATGCATTAACATTGAGTGCATTGTACACTATCTACATGCAAAGCATTAGAATGACATGTGTCATGTGGGCCCCACACGTTTCCAAATGAAAGTGGGCCCACGTGCACTCACGCGTTCGGGTTCGATATTTCCGAAATACCGAGCTTACGTCGCGACGTTAATTCAATCGAATTTAAATAAATAATTACGCCTGGCGAAATTATTATTTACGTCGCTAACGAATTAATTCTGAATTAACTCGTTTGCCCGAATTAAAATCTAATTTTAATTCCGCGTCGAAATCTAATTTCGTTAATATATCGAATATATTAATACATCGATTAATTCGAATTAATCGTTCTCTCTCTTTAGACGACATTTTATCCCGGATAAAACATCTCGTTATTAATCCTAGATTAATTTTCTCTCTCTCTTCTTTATAATCCCAGATTATTCAAGAGTGCGAGTTGTGCGTCATCGGTGGATTATCGGGAAGCGACCCATGAGATCCCCGGATAATCTGGCAGTAAATACGGTCGTCGGAGTATCCGAATCACGTACGTACCAAGTACTACGTTCTACCGATTTACGAGACAAGGTCGACTCCTAGCAAAGCACCAAGTCTTCCCAGGTTCTCCGGACATATTCATCAAAGAATATCTAGATCTGTATCAAGCGTAGTATACAATTGTATTGTGCATATTGGCCCAGTATCGGATAATCACGTGCTAGGGCTGGGGCTGGATAAGTGTCTGCCCCGTCCGAAACACATATCGGATGTCTGGTAACTAGTCTCTATAATCGGATATTCATGACCTGGTCATAATATCACGATTGGATGTGCATCACTAAAAGAGCACTAATACCGTATCCTGCGTGACATCATCTCCATTATGACTGGAGTGACACTTCCGTCTTGACATCACATCCAATACACTACGATTCCTGATAAACCCAGAAGAGGTGAACACAGAACCAGTTAAGATCCCCCACCACCAAAACCAAAGTTTACCGATTGTCGTAAGTATTAGCGATGTAAGTCTCAGGTTAAGACTATACACCTACCTTGATTTCGGCCTCCCATAGACACCTAGTCATAATACCAATGGGATTCCGAAGGGTCTATCCAGAGCGAAGCTGTTTCCCGTACCATCGGTGAAACACGACCTCCTATCGCACTTGCACAAGTATCCAATACTTATATATATGAGAACTATGCCGTTGTGCCCTCACAACGCGCACAAGTGCAATACTAGCCTATTCCGCATTATCGATGTCCAGTCTCGATAATACTACGGCTAGGGATATTTAATGATTAATCCTTCGTGGACTGATACTGTCTCATATCATCTCAATCCAGGAACTAATCATAGGGACCTCTCTTCATTTATATATCTAAGGTGATCTAATCACAAATGACGAGAGTGCAATTTCCTTGTTACATAGTTAATTTGCTACAACAACACAATGATCTGTGCAAATAGTGACGCTATGGGTCATTTTATCCAACAGCAACTTCCAAGGGTTCAGGTTCCACGTTGACTAAAGCTTCTTGGTCTTCACGCCTTTCCCTTCTCAATTGTCTGACGGTTCTTTCAATTTCTGGGTAGAGCGGTCGGAGTTCAAAGCTTCTGATTCGTCTCATGTAGTTTCTGAGAACCTGAAACACAAGAAAACAAAAACAATATGTAAAAAGAAATTAGATACAAGTAAAGGTATCTAACCCCTAAATTAATAGTGAAAGATAAATAAGTCCCCGGCAACGGTGCCAAAAACTTGACCGGTGCGTAAGTACACGCGTATAACGCAAGCGCACGTATCGTTCAAGTAGTATAAAAAGTATCGATCCCACGAGGACTTAATAACTAATCTATTAATTTTATGAGGTCAGATGATTACTAGTATCTAACAGGTTGGTTGATTGATTTGAAATGGTGATGATTTTAAATTAAAAACAAGTAAATAAAATTGCACGAAAGTAGGTTTAAGAAAATTCAATATAGGAAACTATCTAGGGTTGTGAATCTTTCTAATATCTTTTAAAAGATGAAGTGGTTATTACATGTTTGTGTAATATATCGGTTTACTAACCTGGAACACTAAATTATGTGAAAGCCTATGTCGATGGTCAGACGCAAATACCCAGTATAACCCAATTGAACCATATGTCTATGTCAACTAAATTACATGGATTCAGTAAGTTTAAGTTCCAATTATGGCTACCCCGCCCGACAGGTATATGTCTATCCTGTAAGGAAATCTATTAAAGGGTTTTCTATCCTCAAGGAAGATCGTGGGCTATTAAGTCTAAGGCTGAAACCTAAAATTCTTTTGTCAAGTTTATTTTAGATTTATCATATCAATCTTATTAGTGGCCAATTAACAAGACGCATTAAGCTTAAGACTTAATAAGTAAACCTTTAAATTACCCAACTATAAAATAACCCCTTATAAACCGGTGATATTGGATTTCATCACAACCCTAAATAACTGGCTTATTTATGACACATATTTACGGGTAGTAAAAAACTTAAATAGAATAAATGACATAAAGTAAATTGCTGAAAAGTAAATTGTTGAAAAGTAAATGACGGAAAGTAAATGCTGAAATTAAATACTGAAAATTAAATGCTGAAAAGAAAATGCTGAAAGTAAATTACTGAAAAGTAAATGCTGAAAGTAAATTGCTGAAAAGTAATTGCTGAAAGTAAATTGCTGAAAAGTAATTGCTGAAAGTAAATTGCTGAAAAGTAAAAAAAGTAAAAGTACAATAAAAGAAAATGCTGAGGTAAAAGTATCCACTTTTATTACTTCTATTTTAGATATCTCCCTTAATATAATATTTTAACTTTAAAAGATAATTACCAACCAGCCATATAGGCGATATCTAGATTAAGTCAAATTAATAATTAATTACCAACCAACCAATCAGGCGGTATCCAGTTTAGTCAGGTTAAAACCAATTTAAATAATTACCAACCGACCAATATGACGGTATCCTCGTTAAGTCAGGTTTTAACTAGTTTATTTATTATAATTAAGGGAGATTAATCTAAATATTAGTAATAAAAGTTTTACCTTTTACCTCAGCAAAGGGGAGTTAGCTCCTCATTACTGAAAAATAAAAACTGAAAATTAAAGAAAGAAACGTATTGTGCGTAAAAGTAAATTGCGGAAAGTATAAACTGAAAAGTAAAGAAAAGAAAGTGCGAAAGCGGAAATTAATTACTGAAAGCTGTAAATAAACAAACAAGATACAATCTTCTTAGTATTCTTAAGGAATTCCTTAGAAGAAAGTATGAATTTACAAATGAAATGGCTTGGTATTTATAGGCAAAATTTTACCTCCATCAAATCATCCACCAAATCCATTATTAATTGCTCCACTAATTGCTCAACTAATTACTCCACCAAATCCATTATTAATTGCTCCACTAATTGCTTATCATGTTTGGTGGTGATTTGATAATTTTTATTATTTATTTATTAATTTATTTTTTGCTTTGAAAATGACTTTAATAATTACACACAACACACTTCTGGATGGTTCATCCATTTCGGGCATGAAATCTTTAGAAATCGAAATTATTTTGTTTTTCAAAATTGTAGATGATTGAGTCTCCTTTAATCTGGAACTTGAATCAGCTCAATCCGATATCGGAGGAAACAATTATGCCCAAAATACGACAGATGCGTAAAACTGGAATTTCCAAAACTGCACTTCGTTAAAACGCCCTTCTAAGTTTCTAATCTCCAAATTAATATGTCAAGTCCAATTTTTGCCCTTATTTGACCCAGATTTCGTCCTAAATAATTTCAATGTGTCCCAATGTTATTTTATCTAGAAAATAAACTAAAACACGTCAAAACGTTCATCAAACCCGAGAAACTAAACAAAATATTAAGTAAAAGGGGCAGTAAATATTGATATATTTTCCGTTCATCAGGTTGCATACTAAATTCTCCATGAATTAGAAACTCTTTCTTAATATCTCAAAGATCACAAAGAACATGTTTCAAGATCCATCATATGGACTACAACATATCAAAATAACTTGTAACAATTATGATTAAATTGATATCTTTAATCGCACATAATACAGTATTCATTATGCCATCATCATATGATGCAAAAGATTGACTAGACATTTAATCAATCTAACTTTCGACAAATGTATCATCCTTTATGAAATATGAATACTATATATATAAAAGACACGTTAACTGTCAAACAGTTATACTAACTGTCATACGTATAGTCTTACTGTGTCCTTTATTAGATCATATCTAATACACGACTAATGATATTTTCTCACAAGTCTCTTAGTTTTATATCATTTATGAAACTTTATATCAAAAATGTCAAAGACTACTCCCAATGCTTCCACGGAGAAAATAAGACTTAAGTAAACATTTTACTTCACTAACATCTCATTATTACTTTAATAATGATAATGTAGTTAGGATATATAACACTAGAAAGAAATTTGTATGCTCCCACTGATCCTACTGACAAATACGTATTCTCTATACTTCGATAAAACCAGACAATCTGACTTATATCAAAATCAGATAACACGGATTTCGAGAAAGCTTATCTGAGTCTATAATAGGCTCCATAAGCTATTATATCAAACTGCGATCTTAGCAGAATACAAACTCTAGGGCCATTCTAGAATGAACTCTTCAAACAAATAAACCACAATGGATTTCTCATTCTAAGAAATCACTCAAGAACGCCACTTTGTATTCTTTACCCAAAATACATACTTTAATATCAACATTAACCAACAAATCTTTTAATTTTTCAATTAGTGCGACTATAGACAAGTTTTCTCAGAATCTACAATAGATCACTAAGTAAAACCTTTCTCACTGTCATACTGTAAAGGTCAAACCTTTATCAAGTTCACTTTGCTTTTGTTGCGCAAATAATTTGCATATTTTATGAATGATTCATAAAGAAATCTTAATCAAGTTCAAAACTTGATCGTAGTATGCTACGAACAGTCTTAGATCTATAGTTCAATGGTAATTTCCGAAATCGATATTAAATATCGCTCCCACTATAAATTTTAGGATAATTTTCTTCGATAAGAAAACAACAGAACCAATAAGTATCAAATACTTCGTAAATGAATCTGACATCCTATTGGACTTATATGGAAGTTGACTAAGGGTCTTTTCATCTTATTAATCATGTAGTTCCATTATACTTTATCACTCTTCACATTTGAATTCACTAAGTTAAATCTTTTCTACAACGGTCAACATCTGATGTTACACACCAAGTAATAAAATAATTTTATTACTCGGGATCGTAGAAAAGATATTCCATTAAATAAAATACAATATTTTATTAAATAGAATAAATGATAAACTTTACTTGTACCTCCGAGGTGCAAGTACTTTCAATTATATAACAATTATACAAAACAAAGTTTCAAATCTCAAACTTTTCAAGATTCGAATATTATATTATATATATCATATATGTAATCGTAGAAAAGAATGGAACCTTAATTAAAGAGATGAATTAGTGTAACTGGAGCATAATCCCAAGAGTATTGAAACTAATTCGGTAACACTCAATATCAACAAATCAAATCATATAAGATTCAATTACTCCCACTGACCAATTCCATCAAGATAGAATCGTTGAAGTTTAATATTGAGTAAGAATCAAATTCATTAAATAACTTTAGAACTGATTGCCCTTAAAATTCATGTGTTTGATCATAACAAACATCTTTGAACAATTCAAAGACTCACAATGAATTTTAAAGTTATAGTTTTCAACACTTCAAATAAAATATCTTTGAACCATTCAAAATATTCTATCCACGTTTCATCAGAAACATATTGAAAAATCTCGAATAATTCAAGATATTCAACATGTTCTGAATTGGAAACATGTAACTAAGTCATGAAAATTCATTAACTAAGTTACGAAGTAAAGAAAACTGTCTAAGGCAATTTCTAATTCATTAAACTACATACATCCAATGTATTAGTTTAATAAATCTTGTGGTCCAATGACGATCATTAGTTAAATGAGATTTAATCACATCCTGAATACAATATTCATTAAATTGATAAGGATATTTGGTGTGATCTCATATCATACCATCTTTTACCATAAGGAACAAGCATCTTATGCTTATGTGATAAAATCTCATAAAGCACAGTTCTAAGTTATTTAATTAACCGAACATTTTTTTAATGTTTATCTTTATATCAATGACACTACTAGTCATATTAAAATATGTAACAACTGTTTATATATAGAATAAGTAACTATCCAATAGTCACAAGTTCTGATATCAAATATCAAAACAGTTATTAAAAATTATTTTAAATAACTAGATGAGGGATTTGGTATCCAATACCTACAGTTGTCATATTGTGAGAATCGATATTCTCTTATACACAACTATATGTATCTCATTTCTTTAGCTTTATAATTTGCGTTCAATTATTCACAACAATTACAAATGATTGATTAGCAAAACATGTCAGACACGTGACTTCTAAAAGTCACTAAAACCAAGAAACATCATTATAAGATAAACAAATACTAAATGGGTTTTCTTAATGCCAGTCAAGAATCTCGAGACATGAACTAATTCAAGATAATTCTTACTGCATAAGAAACTGTTCTTACTAGATACATATATCCAAAAATAGATATCCTTTTAGATTACCTAATTGTGACTTAGTAACTAAGTCACAAACCATCTTGATTTTCAAGAAAACCGGAACAACAGTTCCCGATGGTTTTAACTAATCTAACAATATCTATGTCTACAGTCTTTCCAGAACCTATTCTAGAATTACGGAACCATAAGTAAAGTCAGAAAACCTATTCAAGTAATAAGCATGTTGTGGATTAGAAGTATAATTCTATAAACAATATAGAATAAAAGGAAAACAAAAGCAGCATATTCCATAAAATTACACACTGCTTTAGTTATAGATTTTAAACCCACAGTGTTTCCCACTACTTTGCGTAATACTGTAATCCCCAATGGAGAACATGAGTTCAATATTTAAATCGAATTCCATAGTGAGAGAAGGATCCCAAGAATATATTTCGACTAACAGCTTTGGCACGATCTCGCCTACATATATTCATTAGGTAGACAACTCATTTTCAATCACTCACCAGTGACTCCTAATTTTGGTCCTGACCGTTTCGCGTTATGACAGCATTGGCACTTTCACATGGAGGCGTATCAAGGCTTCACTTGCCAATGACAAACTCAAGCTACCGATGTAGTCCTGATAGCTTTGGCACGTTCAGGATTTCCACTTTCACTTGAAGTTGTCTAGTATCAACATACAACCTGTTGGACAGTTATAACCCATATCATCACTATTTGTACAGATCATGGTGTTGTTGTACAAATTAACTATGTGTCAAAGAAAATTGCTCTTTTATCATTTGTGATTAGATCACCAAGATGTATAAATGATGAAAGGTCCATATGATTAGTTCTGGATTGATAAGATATGAGACAGTATCAATCCATGAAGGTTTAATCATTTAATATCCCTAGTCGTAGTATTATCGAGATTGGACATCGATAATACGGAATAGACTAGTATTACACTTGGACATCGATAACTTCAATCATCATTCTTCCATCCAACCAAAGTCTCAGCACAATGAAACAATTCTAGATCAAATCTAGGTCATCTAAGAGTGGGTCAACAACTCTAGATTAGCAACAAAGTTTCCAAAACCATAAAAGAATATTTATAACTACACTAGTCACAAGCTTCCATCATCATACATGCTCAACACTTTCATCAAAGTTCCATTCACCAAAAACATAAAGAATAAAGAAAATAATAGCATAAGAACATCACAAGATGTAGCCTAGAACATAAGGAACAATTTCCTCTCTAATAGCAAGTTAAGAAAACTTACTAAAATCCAAGCTTTTCTTTACTTTTCCTTTCTTCCTCTCAAGCTTCTCTTGTTTTCTTTTAATGGAGTTTAGGTTAGAAAGTGTATTAGGTTAGAAAACAAATGAAATGAAAACAATATATACTTGTTACACAAAGGCCTTGGCCGAATTTGGCTAAGGCAAAAACAAGAATATTAATTTCATTTTCATTTGATCAACTTGATTTAAATATCTAATAACACTTTATAGATATTTTAATTAAGTCAACAAAGGCAACTAAATCATTTAATCCAAATATCCAAATGTTAAGATATTTATATTTTAATTAATTTAATCATTTAACATTTAATTAATTAATTAATAAATAAATACAAATATATTAAATATATATATAATATTTACATTAAATATAAAATATATATATTCATTTAGGATATTAGTCAAATATCTCAATTTGACAATTAATTAATGTGTATTTAAATTAATCAAGTATTAAATGTAATACACAATAATTAAGCAAATGTCTATCGGGTCCCTTTAGCATGTATCTTGCGTTTAACATTTAAACGACTTTATAAATAATCAATATTATTTATAAATGTTGCTCTAGTGCTCTACGAGTATGTTTCATTATTGAGACTCTCTAGATTCATGTATATCTGTCACGAAATCCAATTCGCGTCCATAATTTATCCACCAGTAAATTATGACGATCACGGATAAACTCGCTGAATCATACAGGTCGAGGTCATGGAAAATGTATAATTCATCCGTCACAGGTATCCAGATATATCCCAGAGATTTAGATGTAAACATCAAATCTCTATGGGGATTATCCAGTCGACTATTCTATTAGCAATCTCTAAAAGAATGTTTAGAACTAGCTTCTAAACTTTACCACAGGCCCATGGTTTTATTTGATTGCTAATCATATGGACTACCTATGCTCTGATACACAGAACTGACGGATCCTATTGTAGGACACAGGAGCTGGGCGACGCATGCTGTTCCAGGCTCGCGGCCCTGTTGAGAGTACGGAGTAGCCCACGGGGGACTAAACCGGAGAATAATGGAGTCGCCACCCGGTGTGAACCGGGAAAATGATTTAAGGCCGCACTCACCCCTCGCAAGGGAAGACCTCAAACCGTTGGGTTCGGAATGGTCCCTTACTTATGTCATTTGTAATGAATGGATTTGTGCAATATTAACCAAGTCTACTCAACATACATGTTGGTCAAAGTAGTCTAAATTCTAGGTTTGCATGCTTCAACAGTAAACTTTCATAACGGCAAACATTCGACATCACACATCAAACATGCTACATACATAGTAATCTAAACATGCCTTAATTTAAATTCCTAATACAAAAGGTAAATAACTAAAACATGCTTGAAACAAAATAACATTCTAGTAGCCTAATCATGCTCAAATACAAGTTGGATGAAATGAAATACATGAATCTTTCGAGTGGTACGGGGCATTGTATCCCGAGTGCAAACCATAATACCGTCCATTCAGATTCGGCTATGGAATTTATGTCCGAGTTTCCATCCGATATACCACAAGAAAGAACATATATTTCATTCACCCCGAAATCACATCATATACTAATTCATTATTTCATGCGAACTAATTCTAAATGACATGCCAATCAACATCAATCACACACAAAACACATAAAAATACATTTCCTAAATCATTATTTTATGTAAATAAATTTAATACAACATACTAAAATAATTGAACACATTAAACACCTGAAATACATTTTTTTTAAGCCATTATTTCATGTGAGCCAATTCCAACAACATGCCAAGTAACTACTCATGCTAAAATACCATAAAATACATTTTTAAATCATTATTTATGTGAGAAAATTCTGTAATATAACCCTCAGGTCTAACCTTTTTTGTCGTTGCTCGGAGACGAGTTACACGGCCGTCGGAAAGGCTAAATCACCACGATCACGCCGGTTCGCTGTTTTAGTGTTTTGCTCACTGCTTTGCCGCTTCGCTCGCTGTTTTGAGTCTGCTTTCGCGTGCGTTTCAGGTCTCCACACTTGGCTCACTGGTTGGCAGTGAATTATGGGCTGTTTTGGTGAATTTTGAGGGGTATTGGACTGCCGTTTGCTTGGTTTATTCAAGGATCTTCAAGTGCAGTTTTTGCTCACTGTTTTGGTGACTTTGGGAACTGTTTTGAGGGCTTTTGAGCTGCTGTTTTTGGGCGAATTTTGGAGAGTGTTTAAGGCAGTTTGTGCACTGGTTTGGGGGCTAAAATTAGGGTAATTTGAGCACAAATTCCAGGGGCTAAATTGGGCGTGATCAATGGGGCTGGAATGGGAGGCTAATTTGCGTGAACTATAAAGACAAGGTGAAGGGCTGAATAGAGGTGTGTGAGAGGCAGTGAGGGGCGTGACTTTTAGGTCTAAATGGAGGCTAGATGATGTACTGAATTGGAGGCTTTATGCGTGTCTTGAGGCAGTGAGTTGAGGGCTGATTAGAGGCGTGAGAAGGGGCTGTGAGGGCTGACTTGAGGCGTGAACAAGGGGGCTGAGTGGAGAGCTGCTTTGTTGATGGTTTAGGCGTGACTTGAGGCACTGACTTGAGGCATGTATGGACGTGACAAGGGGATGAATGGAGGATGGCCTTTGGGCGTGACTAAGGCAGTGAAGGGGAGAGCTGTGTACGTGAGAGCAAGGGGAGGCAAGGGGCTGTTTTGTTCTTCAAAATGCTTAATCTTTTCTTGATGTGTATTATCTGTTCCAAGGCAGAAAAATGAGGGTTTAAATAGGCAAATGGTGGGCATTAATGAGATTGGCAAGTGATAATGAAAGGTAATCAATTTGATGACAAGTTTTGTTTGGAAATGGAAGGAAGGTAATGTATAATTGTGATCCTTTGTTGAAAATTCAATAAAGGTTGAAAGGAAAGGAAATGAAATGACAAGTTTTGTTTGGAAATGGAAGGAAGGTTATGTATAATTGTGATCCTTTGTTGAAAATTCAAAAAAGGGTGATGGAAAATGAAGAAGAAAATGAGAGGGGATGGTGATGGGCGTGGGGGTGTGATGGCTAAATGATGTGGGGTTGATCTAATAATGCCTTGGAAATTAGGTGTCAAGGTAAAAGGTGAGATCAAAGGTGTAAAGTAAATTGGTGGAAGGATAAATCATGTTTGAATAGTGCAAGGAGGGTGAATTTTGGTGTCATGGTCGTGGGCCTCATGGGTGGTGGGCTTGGTGTTTGATCTATTTTGGTTTCATGGGCTTTGGATGTGGGTTTAGGTGTTTTAGGTGGGCTTAGAGTGATTTGCGGGAATTTAGGGTCAAAGATGTACCTCGAAACGAAGATTTAACATGCGAACTCCGAGCGAACTTAGCTAATCAAAACCAATAATATGTCAATTCTTGACTTCTCCTTTCCGACGATGTTTTCCGCAACTTCCATGACTTAAAGGTAGTGCCTCCTTACGAGACTCCTCATGGGTTCGATATGCAAAAATGCAATGCCTACAGTCGCCCCCACTTTGATGGCACTTGTTCAGTGTGTGACAATGACAATCCTATCAAAGTTCGTGCAATGCATTTTTACTTACCTGGCTCGCCAGCTGCCACATGGTTTGCCTGCTGTGTTGAGTTGAGTTGGTCTGGTGTGCCATTTTTGGCATGCTAAACCCCATTTCCGAGGTGTTGCTGAAGTGTGAGTGATGACTGTCCATCTTCAAACTGTGCTCCATTTTCGGAGTGATGAGATAATGGTCCATTTTCGAACCGTGCTGTGTGAGAATGTGGCTCATTTTGAACCGTTACTTGATGAGATGGTCTTCGCCGCAACAAACCTGCGAATACAAAGCAAAAATTACATGTATGATATGTCGTTCGGAGTGCCATTTTCGGCATCGGCATCTGTTGAGTGTGCCCCATTTTGGAGCGCCATTTTCGGCATCTGATGAGTGTGCCTCATTTGGAGCGCCATTTTCGGCATCTAATGAGTGTGCCCCATTTTGGAGCGCCATTTTTCGGCATCTGATGAGAGTGTGCCCCATTTTGGGGCGCCATTTTCGGCAAGATGAGTGTGTGCCCCATTTTGGAGCGCCATTTTCGGCAAGATGAGAGTGTGCCCCATTTTGGAGCCATAACTGATGCTGATAGCAGCCCATTTCCGAACTATTGCTGATGTGAAAGCGGCCCATTTCTGAATCAATGCTGATACTGATAGCGGCTCATTTCTGAACCATTGCTGATGTGATAGTGACCCATTTCCGAACCATTGGTGATGTGAAAGCGGTCCATTTCTGAACCAATACTGATGTGAGATTGGTCCATTTCCGAACCAATGCCGATGTGAAAATGGTCCATTTCTGAACCAATACTGATGTGAAAGCGGTCCATTTCCGAACCAACGCTAATGTGAAAGAGGTCCATTTCCGAACCAATGCTGATGTGAAAGCGGTCCATTTCCGAACCATAACTGTCATGAGACAGAGGTCCATTTCCGAACCGTGCAGATGAGAGATAGTCCATTTTCGAACTAAAACTGATATGAGAGTGGTCCATTTTCGAACAAATGCTGAATCTGATGTGAAAGTGGTCCATTTCCGAACCAATACTGATACGAGAGTGAGGTCCATTTCCGAACCGTCGCTGATAATGATGTGGAGTGAGGTCCATTTTGACCATGTCGAACCATTGCTGAATCTGAAAAACGGTCCATTTCGAACCAATGCTGATGCGATAGCGATCCATTTCCGAACTAATACTGATGCGAAAGTGGTCCATTTTTGAACCATTGCTGATGCTGATTTTCGGCTTCGCCCCCAGAGTGCCATACCCGGCACGGTTGATGATAATGGTGTGGGACTCGCCCCCAGAATGTCATATTGCCTCTCATGAGAGAATCTTGATAGGTGGACATACTTTTGTCCTCAATGAATGCTTTGCGTCGAAACCTGAGAACCTTCAAAGTACTTGATACAACTCAAATCCGACCGTCTGAGTGAATGATCTGAGCTAGACTCCAAGTGTGTGTGTGCCAGGGCTCTTTCGCAGCTTAGTCCTTAAGTAAGCCAACTCGATGATTTGTCTCGGAGAATCGGACCAGTGGGTCTAACCAACCTAGATGTCTGGATCACGCTCTGTGATTACTTCGTCATACTCAACATGATATGGTCTACTTTTTTTTTGTCTTTTTTTTTTTTTTTCATTTGGACTTTCTTTTTTCTTTTTTTCTTTTTTTTTTGACACGCCTACCCTTTAAGGTAGCATTTCTCTCATGGTGGTCCTAATACTCGCCCATGGGTAGCTTCACGCTTATCGGTATAGGCGGCCCATTTTTCTCTTTCTTTTTTCATAGAGACTTTTCCTTCGTTTCCAACCATATCATATATCGTAGCATCAGTAAACCAGGGTGGACATCCAGGCAAACGGTCATTCACTAATACATCATCTCTTCAACTAGTCACTCGGTAAACTACTCAGGCTTCTACTGTTAGGATCCCGTAATTAGGTGCTCGTGAGAACTCAGATCAATCCATTCAGAATACCGGGAAGAGAGCGTGTTTCGCACTTATTGTTTCTAGGGTTTTCCTTACAAGCATTCAATGTCACTCACCGGACATATGTCTAATTAGCAAAGATTTCTCATTCTTTTTTTTCTTTTTCTTTTTTTCTTTTTTTTCATCAATCATTTTTTTTTTTCATTTTTTTTTTCAATAATTAAAATAGAACACAAACTTTCAAATAGGCCTCATGCCTGCACTACCTGGTCAGCAGGGAGACATCACTGATTCAGATCAATGTCCAGTCTGCGCTTCTTACTAGGATCACTGTCAGTCCAGTCCAATTTGGGGAGGATGGGGTCGAGCTTCGGTTCGTTCAAGGCAAGGATCTGGTCAATTAATCTTCGGCATTTGTTGCCAGTCAAGAAAATGTCTTCCACAGATTTGGTGACGAATTCATGTCTCTTGGCTTCCGCAAGAAACACAAACAGGAAATGGAAGAAGTGCTCAACATAAGCAGCCCAATGGGCTTCCGGTGAACATTCAGGTGTGCCCATGACGCCACTGTAAATATTTCTTCGAATGGCCAAGTCCACCTAGTAATGCAATGAATGCATCTGCAGTATAATCATTTCATGGAGTCGTTCAGACATACCTGATACAATGCGCTTGTCTCCATTTGTTGGCCCGATTAACTGTTCATCTGCAAAGGTCTCGGGATGATCCCAAACCAGGACCGCCACCATCTTGAACGGCTTTTGAAACAGCTCCCATCATTCCCAGATTGCCACCGCCTATACCAAGTGCATGTTTTTCGCAGCCATGACTCGCCCCAATTCCTTAGCAGTTTGGATATATGTCTGATCGTGTTGAGGAGAGCAATGCCGAGCTGAATTTATAGGACCTGCAAAAGAGGTTAACAATAATTGCAATAACGATGGTTAGCTAAACCACAAAAAGAGTCGTCAGAAGTCAAAAAGGTTACTGGATCCTGTCTGCGAAAACAACAAGAGAAAATCATGAGATGTCAAAAAGTTGTGGATTCTTTCCACGAAAATAACAGAAAATCACAAAGGAAGTCCTAAAAGGTCAAAAGTTGTGGATCCTGTCCACGAAAATAACAGAAAAACAACAAAAGAAGGCAAATCAAAGCAATAATTAAAGCAAAGGAATTGTGTACTCAATACGCCTCTTGCTTGGCATAAGTTCATTAGGATGCGTTCAGGATTTCTTCTTTTACTCTGCCACCACTAATGAATTAGCTCCCTTTGTGATTGCCAAGCACCATTCATTCTGTTAACATGCTTCGTCTTTGCTTTTACCTACAAAAATAACACACAAAATTAGAAATCCACAAACATGTATACAAAAAATACGAAAATAGAGAAATCGCAACAAAGTGTATAGGTTGCCTCCCTGTTAGCACTAAATTCATCGTCTTCAGCCAGACATGACCGAAATCCATCTGTCAAGGTGGCTTCAATGTCATCCTCGGTGCTTTGTGCCACCTTTTGATCTTTGTCGTTTTCCCTTTTTTTTTCTTCTTTGAAACCTGCAAACACAAACAAAACAACAGAATAAAACACGTACATGTGATGTGTACGTATGCAAGTGTAGAGGTCCTCCTGTGTTCATGATGGGTTAGATCCTCATGTGCTCGTTGGCGCTATGTGTCTTTGGCCGCCCCCTGTGGGTTCTCTGTTTGAAATCTGTAAAAACAACACACAAAACAAGAATGCAAGTTACGTGTATGCATGGATGTATTTCCTATCCCGTTTGGTTAGGTCTTCTGCATGTTCCCTTGGTGACCGTTCAGTTCTTTTTTCCAGCAAAGTGCAGCTTCAATCTGCTTACGTCGACCAATTCGGTGAACTCCCAAATCTGGTAATCTCACTGCCTTTTTCTCCAATCTTCTATCTTTTTCTGCTTACTCCGCTGATAATTCTTTGTGTTCCAGATGCCTCTGAACATCGTGATACCAAGGCTTCATGCCACCGGCTTCACATCTGATATCATTTCTGTCTCATACAATGGCTTGCTTGCAGTTGTCAACACAAGTGGTCTCATCATCAAATTTCTCTGGATTTCCCAAACCGCGGCTAGTGTCGCCGATGCGTCTGCCATCTGGTTTTCTTCGGCTAGTACTGAAATTTGCGATCAGGGATAGTCTGTGCCAGACTTCTGAGGTAGAACCACCATTCTTCCTTTCACTCTTATTATCCTTGCATCTTCAAATTTTCAAACACTTTTCTTGACAATGGTTTACCCAAGCTGAGAGAGTTGTTTGTTTCTGGCAGGAGCAATCTCTGAGGAAGTGGGCTCGATCTTGAAGGTTTCCCAATGGTCCTTTCATTCTGGTTGCACAAGTCTCTATTACTAGCTATACAGGGCACGACAAACTAGTCACATCATTGTTCAGGACTTGCAACTACTCAACAATCTCGGCTACGTTGGCTTCCAATTAATCTAGACGAGATTCTTCGTTGACTGACTCACTCATACTAGTTGACAGTTCTTTGACAAACCTTTCTTACTTCCCAACCCAACGGGAGTCTATGATGGCTTTTAAGACACAAAGGGTTAACAAGATGCATGTATGCATGGACATGTGTGCAATGCAAATAAACAAGCTCATAAAATATTTACACTAATTGGCCCGTTATCATTTTAAAGTTTTAATCACACTATTGCGCAGTGCAAACTTGCCCCAGTTGAAAAGGCCTAACAAGTTCACATTTTGCGATAATATAACTAAATAACTTCAAATGATAAAAGACACAAACTCAAACTGGCCCATCGGCATTTTAGAAATTTTGGCCTAATTGTCAAAAGGACATGAACTTGTCCCGGTTTAAATGGCCCAACGAGTTCACATCTTTTGATTTTGACAAAGAGTCCAACTAAATCCAAATAACAACGGTCCAAAACACAAGCATAAACATAGTAGTCATGATTAATTAAAGCACAAATCACAAACATTACAAGACATTATTTCGGGGCCGATTCTCTATCCCCAGTGGAGTCGCCAGACTGTAGGACACAGGAGCTGGGCGACGCATGCTGTTCCAGGCTCGCGGCCCTGTTGAGAGTACGGAGTAGCCCACGGGGGACTAAACCGGAGAATAATGGAGTCGCCACCCGGTGTGAACCGGGAAAATGATTTAAGGCCGCACTCACCCCTCGCAAGGGAAGACCTCAAACCGTTGGGTTCGGAATGGTCCCTTACTTATGTCATTTGTAATGAATGGATTTGTGCAATATTAACCAAGTCTACTCAACATACATGTTGGTCAAAGTAGTCTAAATTCTAGGTTTGCATGCTTCAACAGTAAACTTTTTCATAACGGCAAACATTCGACATCACACATCAAACATGCTACATACATAGTAATCTAAACATGCCTTAATTTAAATTCCTAATACAAAAGGTAAATAACTAAAACATGCTTGAAACAAAATAACATTCTAGTAGCCTAATCATGCTCAAATACAAGTTGGATGAAATGAAATACATGAATCTTTCGAGTGGTACGGGGCATTGTATCCCGAGTGCAAACCATAATACCGTCCATTCAGATTCGGCTATGGAATTTATGTCCGAGTTTCCATCCGATATACCACAAGAAAGAACATATATTTCATTCACCCCGAAATCACATCATATACTAATTCATTATTTCATGCGAACTAATTCTAAATGACATGCCAATCTAATCATTCACACAAAACACATAAAAATACATTTCCTAAATCATTATTTTATGTAAATAAATTTAATACAACATACTAAAATAATTGAACACATTAAACACCTGAAATACATTTTTTTAAGCCATTATTTCATGTGAGCCAATTCCAACAACATGCCAAGTTAACTACTCATGCTAAAATACCATAAAATACATTTTTAAATCATTATTTTATGTGAGAAAATTCTGTAATATAAACCCTCAGGTCTAACCTTTTTTGTCGTTGCTCGGAGACGAGTTACACGGCCGTCGGAAAGGCTAAATCACCACGATCACGCCGGTTCGCTGTTTTAGTGTTTTGCTCACTGCTTTGCCGCTTCGCTCGCTGTTTTGAGTCTGCTTTCGCTGCGTTTCAGGTCTCCACACTTGGCTCACTGGTTGGCAGTGAATTATGGGCTGTTTTGGTGAATTTTGAGGGGTATTGGACTGCCGTTTGCTTGGTTTATTCAAGGATCTTCAAGTGCAGTTTTTGCTCACTGTTTTGGTGACTTTGGGAACTGTTTTGAGCTGCTGTTTTTGGGCGAATTTTGGAGAGTATTTAAGGCAGTTTGTGCACTGGTTTGGGGGCTAAAATTAGGGTAATTTGAGCACAAATTCCAGGGGCTAAATTGGGCGTGATCAATGGGGCTGGAATGGGAGGCTAATTTGCGTGAACTATAAAGACAAGGTGAAGGGCTGAATAGAGGTGTGTGAGAGGCAGTGAGGGGCGTGACTTTTAGGTCTAAATGGAGGCTAGATGATGTACTGAATTGGAGGCTTTATGCGTGTCTTGAGGCAGTGAGTTGAGGGCTGATTAGAGGCGTGAGAAGGGGCTGTGAGGGCTGACTTGAGGCGTGAACAAGGGGGCTGAGTGGAGAGCTGCTTTGTTGATGGTTTAGGCGTGACTTGAGGCACTGACTTGAGGCATGTATGGACGTGACAAGGGGATGAATGGAGGATGGCCTTTGGGCGTGACTAAGGCAGTGAAGGGGAGAGCTGTGTACGTGAGAGCAAGGGGAGGCAAGGGGCTGTTTTGTTCTTCAAAATGCTTAATCTTTTCTTGATGTGTATTATCTGTTCCAAGGCAGAAAAATGAGGGTTTAAATAGGCAAATGGTGGGCATTAATGAGATTGGCAAGTGATAATGAAAGGTAATCAATTTGATGACAAGTTTTGTTTGGAAATGGAAGGAAGGTAATGTATAATTGTGATCCTTTGTTGAAAATTCAATAAAGGTTGAAAGGAAAGGAAATGAAATGACAAGTTTTGTTTGGAAATGGAAGGAAGGTTATGTATAATTGTGATCCTTTGTTGAAAATTCAAAAAAAGTGATGGAAAATGAAGAAAATGAGAGGGGATGGTGATGGGCGTGGGGTGTGATGGCTAAATGATGTGGGGTTGATCTAATAATGCCTTGGAAATTAGGTGTCAAGGTAAAAGGTGAGATCAAAGGTGTAAAGTAAATTGGTGGAAGGATAAATCATGTTTGAATAGTGCAAGGAGGGTGAATTTTGGTGTCATGGTCGTGGGCCTCATGGGTGGTGGGCTTGGTGTTTGATCTATTTTGGTTTCATGGGCTTTGGATGTGGGTTTAGGTGTTTAGGTGGGCTTAGAGTGATTTGCGGGAATTTAGGGTCAAAGATGTACCTCGAAACGAAGATTTAACATGCGAACTCCGAGCGAACTTAGCGAATCAAAACCAATAATATGTCAATTCTTGACTTCTCCTTTCCGACGACTGTTTTCCGCAACTTCCATGACTTAAAGGTAGTGCCTCCTTACGAGACTCCTCATTGGGTTCGATATGCAAAAATGCAATGCCTACACCTATCTTGACACACATAGAACACCCTGAGGATCTATCTACACCCAACGAACAGGCGGAGGTCTGATCTAAATAGATCGTGACGTGACTGCCATCTAAGTGTAGAAGATGTCTCATGTGCCCACAACGGCATCTCAGTCTAAGAATCACAAGTGCTACTCAACCCGAGAAGATTCTTATTGACGTTGGTGTACCATCCATTAAGAATCTTCGGTGAGTCATTCAGTGTTTATCCGCTATAAACACCCACACGTCTATACTAGTCTCCAAGACTTATGGTTCATTGAGAAACCATTAGAATCATATATTCCAGTATACGACATGTACCGGTCTCAACGGGCTTACAATACTGACCAAGTAGTGTAAACCTTGACCAGGAACTGTCTGAGAATGACAACGTCATGATACTACTCAATGTCAGTTGCGACGCTTTTGCAACAGTACCATGACTAATCATTCTAAGGTCATTACGTCTTTACCATATAAAAAGATACATTATATTATATAAACTGCATATATTATTCATAATAATAATGTTTTACATAAGTATTCAAAAGAAATACAACTGGGAATTGGCGCCCTGAGCACCAACCCCAACATTTACTAGATACATATATCCAAAAATAGATATCCTTTTAGATTACCTAATTGTGACTTAGTAACTAAGTCACAACCCATCTTGATTTTCAAGAAAACCGGAACAACAGTTCCGGATGGTTTTAACTAATCTAACAATATCTAAGTCTACAGTCTTTCCAGAACCTATTCTAGAATTACGCAACCATAAGTAAAGTCAGAAAACCTATTCAAGTAATAAGCATGTTGTGGATTAGAAGTATAATTCTATAAACAATATAGAATAAAAGGAAAACAAAAGCAGCATATTCCATAAAATTACACACTGCTTTAGTTATGGATTTTTAACCCAGCAGTGTTTCCCACTACTTTGCGTAATACCGTAATCCCCAACGGAGAACATGAGTTCAATAATTAAATCGAATTACATAGTGAGAGAAGGATCCTAAGAATATATTTCGACTCACAGCTTTGGCACGATCTCGCCTACATATATTCATTAGGTAGACAACTCATTTTCAATCACTCACCAGTGACTCCTAATTTTTGTCCTGACCGTTTCGCGTTATGACAGCATTGGCACTTTCACAAGGAGGCGTATCAAGGCTTCACTTGCCAATGAAAAACTCAAGCTACCGATGTAGTCCTGAAAGCTTTGGCACGTTCAGGATTTCCACTTTCACTTGAATTTGTCTAGTATCAACAAAAAACATGTTGGACAGTTATGACCCATAGCATCACTATTTGTACAGATCATGGTGTTGTTGTACAAATTAACTATGTGACAAAGGAAATTGCTCTTTTATCATTTGTGATTAGATCACCAAGATGTATAAATGATGAAAGGTCCATATGATTAGTTCCAGATTGATAAGATATGAGACAGTATCAATCCATGAAGGTTTAATCATTAAATATCCCTAGTCATAGTATTATCGAGATTGGACATCGATAATGCGTAATAGACTAGTATTACACTTGTGCACATTGTGAGGGCATAACAAAATAGTTCTCATATATTTGGGTATAAGATACTCATACAAGTGTAGTAGGAGGTTGTGTTTTACCGATGGTACGGAAAACAGCTTCGCTCAGGATAGACCCCTCGGAATTCCATTGGTAGTATGACTATGTGTATATGGAAGTCCGAATCAGGGTAGCTGTATTTGGTCTTAACTTGAGACTTACACTGCTAATACTTGCGACAATCAATATACTTCGGTTTTGGTCGTCAAGGGCTTTAACAGGTTCTGTGTACGCCTCTTCTGTTTATATTGAGAATCGTAGTGTATTAGGTGTGATGTCGATATGGAAGTATCACTCCAGTCATAGTGGAGATGATGATCACGTAGGATACGGAACTTGTTCTCTTTTATGCTGCAGCTATCAGGATATTATGATTAGGTCATGTTTATCCGATTATATAGACTAGTTACCAGAGATCTGATATGTGCTTCGTACGGGGCAGACACATTTCCAGCCCCAAGCCTTGCATGTGACATCCGATGCTGGATCGAAATACGCAACACTACGTATACTACGCCTGATATAGATCACATATTCCTGTAAGGATATTTCTGGAGAATTGGGTAGGCATGGCGCTTTGCTTGAAGCTAACCTTGTCTTGTAAATCGGTATAAACGTAGTATTAGATACGTACGTGTTCGGATAGATCGACGACCGTATTTACTGCAACAAATCCGGGGATCTCATGGGTCGCTTCCCGAAGATTCACCGATGACGTATGACTCGCACTTTTTTAATCTGGGATTAATTACTAGAGAGAGAAAATTAATCTGGGATTAATTACGGAGATATTTTATCTGGGATAAAATATTATTTAAAGAGAGAACGATTAATTTGGAATTAATCGATAAAATAATATATTCGATATATTATACAAAATTAGATTTTGACGCGGAATTAAATTAGAATTTAATTCGGGCAAACGAGTTAATTTAGAATTAATTCGTTGGCGACGTGAATAGTAATTTTGCTAGGCATAATTATTTAATTACGTCGCAACGAAAAATTTGTTAATTCGGAATTAGTGAACCAGAGCCCGGGAGTGTTTGCGGGCCCACTCACATTTGGAATCGAGTGGGGCCACAAGTCGCATCAAGTCACATCACTAATCATTCATTCACCTTTATTGTAATGGAAGTTGGTGTAGAAAATGAAAAATGCCATATACCTTTTTAGAATTTGGTATATCATTTTTGACTTTTGATTTTGGAAATCAATTAACACACTCTCTCTAACACACTTCTCCTCTCTCAAGCCCTTAGGGCATTTTTCTTCCAAAATTCTATGCCATTGCCGAGAATGAAGAGGTAGAAATTAAGGAAATTTTGTGGCAAAATTTCCGGAGTGCTAGCACGCTTTCGGAGTCTTTCGATGGTGATAGGGAAACCCACATGTGGGCATGGAATCACTAGCCAAAGCTTGGAGCTTGGAGGAGGACATGACCGAAAATTTGGAGGCCAAATTTCTGCAAAAGTTGTGAGCTTCAATAGGCATAAAAAGAATTTTTGTGTTCGTCGCATCGCTCAACCAATCATTGTAAGTATTCCGCAACTTCTTTGAGTATTCGGAAATGAGTTTCTTAGCTTAAATTGATCATTGTGACCTTAGAGAAACCCAACAATAGTATCAGAGCATTTGAGCATGAAACTTGAACTTAGGGTTAAAATTTGGTAAATTGAATTTTAGCATGATTTGATAAAATTCTTTGATTGAGTATGCTTGAATGATGTTTAATTGAAGTTGGATATGATCAATTTCATAAAAATTTGATTGGATCAATTTTTGAGCAAAAAGTAGGCTTGGCCGTTTTGGAAGAACCCTAAAGTCATGGTATTTTGTGTTTTTTGATTCATTGGATGACTTGAAACAATTGAGTAATGTTGATTGTGGATTTAATTGGATTGAAATCGAATCGATTTGAAAAAACCCCAAAATGTTGTGACTACTAAGCATGAAATGGGTTTGATTTTTGATTAAAATGTATTGGACATGTTTTGATGTTAATGAGCATAATTAATTGAGTGAATTAGTATTTTGGAAATGTTAATTTGGTGGTTAATTATGACACACACTTTAGGTTAATTAAGTTATGAAATTTGGAATTTGGTAATTTAATTAATTGGGCCTATATTTGGAATTGGGCCTTAAAAGTTTTAATTGGTCTTAATGGGCTTGGTTGTACCAAGTTTGGTTTCGGCAAATTGGTTGGATCCAATTGGCGCCAAACCATATCCATAAAGTTCAATTATGACTAATGGACCTTTAATATTTAATTGGGCCTAATGGGCCTAAATTGGTTTCTTGGAAAATAAGGGTGATTCCTTAAATGGGCTTTGGTATTTGGGTTTGACGCATATTGACCAAAAGTCCATGCCTTAGAATTAATTAAAAGCCCATTGGACTTTAAATTAAATTGACATTGGATGTTAATCGAGCTTTGAGACCCGTAACGATTAGATTTGGAATCTAAGTCGTAAAGGTACATTAAAAAGTGTAGATATTTAAATTGGAATTAAATAGTGAAATAGTATTAAATAAATATTAAATTGGATTAATGTTGTAGTTTAATTTAATTCAAGAATTCGTACTTTGAGTACTTATTCGCAAAACGAGTTGGACTCGAGCAAAATCAAATCGTTGTTAGAACATTGGATGGTCATTAATATTCAGATTAATTAATTGGATTAGATTGATTGATAACATGCTTGTGTGAATACATGGTTGCGATGCATGAATAATGTATATATCGGATGGATATTAGATGGGTGGGACAATTTTGGAATTGTTGTAATAATTTAGAATTTACTAATTCATGCGTGTCCAGCCTATACCTACCTCCTTACTCTTTGTATTTCTCTTCTCACATATTCCCCTCAATGTAAATGAGGTTTCTTTAGAAGTGTTATGTAATCGGGTAGAAGTAATACTTTGTGCTAGCGGGAGAGAGGAAATGGAGAGATTTTTTCTAGAACAATGTTTAAGTATCCATCTGCATATCATTATTATATTTATATTTCAGCGCCTTATTATGTGTTTAGAATGCATGTTTAAGGGTGTATGATAATGAGACATTAACAAAGATAATTAATTGGTTGCCAATTACACGCGAAAAACCTCACAAAATATTAAGCGTTTTTCCTTCCATTGAGTGATTCTTACTCAAGATCCAAGACTGGCATTGGTTTGTTGGCCAAAGTCAAGACCTTTGTCCGTCGCGATGTGTTTGAATCATGAAGGCTTTGTTCCATATCGGTGTCTTGTCCAAGTTGTGATTTGTTGGCCAAAGTCAAGATCACTTCTTGTCCATCGACATTGATTACGAAGCTGTCCATGGTCAATGGGTTCCGCTTAACTGGGATCACTAAGGTTGTTGTGCCAAAGCCAAGGCTTAGATTGATTCAGAGGAAAAGTTAGGCAATATATTGGATATAAGCATATATAAGATATATGTTTCGGACTTGGATGTCCACCTACTGGATCTAGGAATTGGATGGGTTCCAATTGATCTTAGAGACTACCTAGTTAATTATCATACAATTTGTTGGCCAAAGTCAAGATTGTGTGTTATTTAACGGGATCCTAGCCCACTGGAAATAAGGTTTCTCGAGTACTCAACAGAGGGTTAGAGGCTCGCCGAAAAATAGTGGGAGGCAAGTATTAAATTTGCAATATTCGTTTAATTACTTCCATACGGCTCATTTCAAATTTTCGTCAATAAATTATTTATTAGTTGGACTAATATTTAATCCTTGTTTTAATTAAAACAGTTGGACTGTATTCAAACTATTTTTCAATTAATAGTTGATTTTATAATTGGATTATAGTAATCATGTTGGATAATAATGACCCATAGCGTCACTATTTGCACAAAACATTGTGTTGCTGGGGCAAATTAACTAGTAACAAGGAAATTGCACTCTCGTCATTTGTGATTAGATCACCATAGATATATAAATGAAGAGAGGTCCCTATGATTAGTTC